>JAPDOI010001360.1:0-190467 GCA_029168955.1 Aplectana chamaeleonis
GTGGAACACCACAACGGTTTGTTTCCACTGTTAAGAAGCGTCGGCCAAGAAAATCAGTCTCAGAAAACATTGTCCACTTTTTGTAGACTCTCATCATCCTACTTGCCTATTGTTCCCTTTTTGTTGAAACGTTTCTGACGCCAACCAAACCTCTTTCGCTTGGAAGACCCTTTTTTGATAGATTACATACTGGCTTTGATCTTTGTTGACATTCCATGCTACCAATCGCGTTGCCATGGATGTTGGTCCTGCAGTGTAAAAAATCCGACGATGGTAAACTGTCATTGTCGCTCTCATGAAGAAAAAGAATAGCATGGTTGCACCTGCTTGTCAATCAACAACTGACGTATTTCGCATCATACATTTACAGGTGACGGCGTTGGCGTGCTGTCTTTCCCTCAAGAAGCAGATCACCACAAGTTAGGTGATGGAGAGACTCATAGATAGGTACCACGCACTGCGGCAGCTTTTTTTAGGGTATGACCAGATCGAGTTGGGACATGTGTCAATCAATGGGTGCTGGTCCTAGTTTTTGTTAGGGTTTGAGCGGCCAGTTTCGTGCATGGTTCTTGACTTTTTCAGGCTCAGAAGTGGAAGAGAAATACGCCGAAACGCGTAAGCCGATAAAATTTAATAGTAATCTTGCGGAGGCTCCAGGCATATTGCAAGAACTATATCTGATAAGCGAGTAAAGATCTCTAAAGCTTTCCTTGAGAGCAGCAACACGTAATAGAGAGTCTAATTATTTGGTGGGTTTTGGTGGTTTGCAGACGCCGCTTCACAGTTAAAGGAATCGTACGCGCTGGAAACCACTCACCGTTTTTTCAGTTAGAATGATTTTCTGGGCCCGCCTGAGAACGTAGAGAGAGTTGGTACGCTTGAAAAATGCGTTATTGTGAAGATAAATGAGGTCGAATGTCTCAAATTCCGTCAAAAGAGGCCGGCCCTCATCAGTCATCTGGCACAATTTGCTGTCAGCCATCATATAGTAACTGATCAACAATTGATGCAGTGCAACTGAGGGTGATGAAATATATTATACGATTACGTGAAGAATGACTCTTCTGCACACATCGATTAACCCTTTCTTCTCCACAAATCACTTGAAAGAAATATATAGTTTATTTGATCGTGAGAACGTTGGTCAAAACAGCGATCTCTAGCGATTGACTCTTCCTTCGATTGAGATAATTTCGGTCTGGAAAAAGGGTTTTCGGGTTTTTTTTTGCGGTTTTTTCAACGTTGCTGTTATATAGGGAACTATAGCTCTCATTATATATGGAAAACTCGAAAACGAAATCCATCGTGAACGATGCCTTTAAAGTTCTATATTCGACAACTGGAAACAGCCTGAACAGAAGCTTTTTGAAAAGAGAAGAGGTGCATGAAGGCAGCGCAGCTGGTAAGGTCGTCAGTGCAAATCACTGAAACACTGACAATGTGTGCTGCCGTGTTCAGCGATCCAACTATGAAGGGACTAGTTTTTCCACGAGCAATGTACTATCAAACCATATCAGCTAGATCTAATCACACTCCAGATGATCTTGGAAGCTCATTCGGCTACTTCACGAAGATGGCACGCTCGCATCGACAGATGCAGAGGCAAATCAGAAGGATCACCCTCTATCTATTCCTTTTCTGCTCGGCATGGATCGGTCTGATGGTTGGCCAGGTGAGATGATCATGTTGGGGTAATGTTGACAAATACCGCTAACCCGAGTGAGAGTATGGAGCTTCGGGGAACACCTCTGCTCCTGAAAAATCAACGTATCGATCAAACGTGTCCAGACAGGTATTTGCAGATAAACATGTTTTGTCACTTCGACAGGCATGTTTTAACGTTAGGAGTATGGTATACTTTGTCGCTGTAATGGAAACGAGCGAGCATGCAGTAAACTCCAAATACCGTGCGGTACCGATTGCCACGATAGCCGTAAAATGGCGTGTGTGGATGGTGTAGATGCAGAATCCATGGTAACAGCGACGCTCTATTTTATTGATTAGCTGCGGAACAAATCTTGAAAAAACTTTCACGTGCCCTTCGGAAAGCTGTAATTACAGGTAGAAATGTTCATGAAAGTGGCAGTGAAATGTGACTGAGAGTTAATAAAGAGAGGTACTGGCTTGGTAATTGGAAGGGATTTTGGGTAATCAGACAAGAATTTCAACCTCGTTTGTTATCTATTCACTCTGGACTATAAGGCTGCTCGGTTTCATATTTCTTCAATCAGAGTTTTGACCAACAGTAAGATCGGCCCACACCCGAAGTTTTCCCTTCCTTGCCGATTTTGGTTTTAACAATGTTTTCTTTTCGAATCGCAGCCAACACTAAAATCAACCTCCACCCGGGATTACCTCCTTTGCCTAACGAGGCAGCCGAAGGCTGCACCGTCCATCCAGGGTTTCAAATGATTTAAACCACCCGAATTGCAGCCAACACGAAAATCAGCCCTCACCCTGGGATTACCTCGTTGCCTGACGAAAGCCGAAGGCTGCACCGTCCATCCAGGGTTTCAAATGATTTAAACCACTCCGAATTGCAGCCAACACGAAAATCAGCCCCCCACCCGGGGATTACACTCTCAGCCTGACAGTTGCAGCCGAAGGCTGCACAAATCACCATCCAGGGTCTCAAATGATTTCAACCTGATCATCTCTATTCTTGCTTCCGCGGTTGCACGACAATCCCTTTTCCCACCGCCAAACAACCGTTCCTATGTGATTATTTATTGAGAATGCGGTTGCATTGGAATTACAGGCGTGATTCCCGTGTGAGTTGTGTAATTGCACCACTTACACTATATTTTACGGCTATCGTGGCAATTTGTACCGCACGGTATTTTTCGTCTAGTCAGGCATGCAATCTAACACAAATCGCGGCGGGACCCGCATCGGAGCAATGGCAACGGCCGTCGTAGGAACAGATGTCGCGTGTGGGTCGCAGCGACGTGTCGCGGAGGGCTGACATACTGCAAATGTGCCATAGCCTGGTTCTACCACTGTCGCTGTCGCTGTGCAGAACGACGCGACCGTGTGTCGCAAATGTATACCATATACCCCTTAGGAGCCGATCGGTTCCCCGAAGCTCTATACCGCTATTCCCGCTCACCAACTCGAACGCTAACGTCGGACAGGGTACGAAATTCTCACTGCGTAAAATAGCCGAAAGATGGACCCCGAACGTGTTCAAAGCGATATTGGGCTGATATTCTGTACAAAACAAAGCTCTTTCAACTAAACTCGAGAAAGAATGTTTGTGTTTCCCTTTTTCTAGAGGTCGAGCAAAATTTTCGCCCAAACTCCGTATACGAGGGTTAGTTGAGGCGCTGAACACGAAACAGACTCGTGTTCAGGACCAGCGAATAACCATAAACTTCGGGCCAAAACGTTTTTGAGCTTTGGAGTCTGAAAAGTAGAATAGTACCAATAAATTTATCGAAAAACCATGATTAGTGATATATTGTAGGAAATTCCATCAGAGACACATACTGAGTCCATGAAGGGGAGGTTCACTGTGTAATGGATCATGAGGAATACGAGGTTCCAGACAAATTTCAAAGAAGAACTTTTTACCGCTTGAGAATGAACTATAACTTTCACGGTAACATGCCATTTACATGCCCAGACGCGTTATTTTACGCAGTGAGAATCTCGTTCCCTGTCCGACGTTAGCGTTCGAATAGCTCACCCTGGGTCATTAAAAAAAAGGTTACTAAGAAGGGAGCTACTAGAAGTTATACTAACTATTCCAAATGAAATGCACGGTGCTCTTTCGGAATAGACGATCCACTGAAGAATACTATGGAAATAGCAATTGCTTGGGCTTGACCGACCGCTTGGTTGGTCGAATCAAACAGTTCAGTGTGTTTGAAAAAGACTAAAGCATTCGACGGATCTAGTGGGATGAACAGTTCTCATGAATTTCCTCTAGTGGGTCGTCTATTCCGAAAGTACCAAATGAGAGTACCAAATGCACTTTTCAAGAACCATATCCGGACGTAAAGTCCGTATATGCCCATCCCAGCTGCCTAGACTAACTCTGAAAGAGGCTATGAACGTTCTCAAAACCTCGCGGCAATGTAAGGATACCTACCCCCATGGAACTTTTAGGGTGTTTTCAATTTTTTTTCAAGATATTGCTAAAAACATGTACGTAGGGGTAATCTGGGGTGCTGAACACGAATCTGGAGTTCGCTCGTTGAGATTTAAAGGTTTACTGTAGGTTACGGTTGGTGACATGCCAATTAGGAGGCAAAATAATTCGAAAATTGACAAATAGACATTGAATTCGTATTCAGCACCCCAAGCAACCCCTACATAGGAATATTGAGACAAATCTGAGACTTTGACCAAACTACCGTATACTTACCGTAGTCTACCGCAAGCTGTCAAAAATCGATAAAATGACATCAGATTCGTGTTGAGCACTCCAAACAACCCCCAGAAGAACAATTTGAGCCACATGTGTCGTCACATTGCGGAAATCTTCAAAATTCGATTTTGGAGTTAAATTTTTCTGCCGGTGGGAAGCTTTGAGCAAATTTAGTCCAAAACTTTGGAAAAAAGACAAATGAATTCAGACTCGGGATCAGCCCTCCAAATAACCTTCCTGGAAGAATTTTAGGCCAAATCTGGAACATTTTTCGAAACGTTCCCGGGCCTTGTTTTTGGAATAAATAAGCTCCCAACCGAAATTCCGTTCAAATCCAAAACGCTGTCAGTCTGCACATAATTCGGAAGATGCGCTTTCACCCAAACTTTGCCTAGTGAGGTTGTTTTGGGTCCTGAAGACAATTATGAGGTCCGTTTTCGGATTTTCATAAAATCAATTAATGGGTTTTGGAGGGTGCAATAGGTACGAAAATCAGGGAAAAAACGCCTATAATTTCTTTCAGAGAGATTTTAAGCAGCTGCGAAGAGCATATTCGAACTGCTCGCCGAAAACTGATACTAGAAAAGTACGTTTCGATCGGAATGGCCACTCTGGGTAGTAGTAGTTTCCTTGTAAGATGTCAGGCTAACCCCTCCTACGAGCTAAAAGTGTATTGAAGTTTAGCAGCAGAGCCCATCTGTGAGCTAAACGCCATTTTCGCGACAGTAGGAGTTACTTCGTGCAAAATTCTTTTTTTTTGTGCTGTTACGAAGTGGCATGAAATTAAATGGGCAGTTCTAATCTGCGTACAGCAAAGAGAACTGCGCTGATAGAGTGGTATAGGCTGATCGAAAAGTCTTGGCAGCAAAACAGATTCATCCCAAGAAGAATCGTGAAAAGTGGGGTTGTTGCTCGTACACAGGTGCAACACCGAGAACCTTCTGAAAGCTTCCATGGTAGGGGTATATAAGGGCGCGAGCTCGTTTGGGGCGGTAACTATGATACAATGGATCTCACCCAACCTCAACTTCGACTACTTATCTTCTACGAGTGGCGTCGCGGCTCCTCGGCGTCCGAAGCCGTCACCAACATCAACGCTGCAATGGGCGAGAACAGCGTTTCCTACCGCACGGTGGCCTGTTTGATCTCCCGCTTCAAGGACTGAGATACGGAATCCAAACTGCTGGAGCTGAACTGGCAGACGGTACCCCACACGCCTTACTCTCCTGACCTTGCCCCTTCTGACTTCCACTTGTTTCGTCCCCTTAAAGGCACAGTCTAACCTCACAATGAGAGGTAATTTTTGATATTTTGGTGTGGTCGCCGTATATAGCAACCCTGCCAAGCGCGAAGTCTCAATTCGCTCATATAAGCGAAAAAAAGCCAAGAAAAGATCGACCACGCCATTTGAAAGAAAAAATGGGTTACGCCCACTGGCAGGTTTCCGACCTCAATAGGGAAGAGACGCGCGAATGATTATGTTCGAAATCTATGTTCTTCCTTTTGTTTTCGGTCTGGCTTTATATTGTGACCTGCTTCAGAATGATTGCTGCGAACAACGATAAAATATAGGCAAGAGACAACTCGTCCGCGAACTTGTACCAGTTCAAATTCAAAATACTTGAGGAGCCGTAATTCAGTTCCTAGTGAGTTCTGAGCGATTCTGGAGACACAATTGTGATCAGCGTGAAATGTTCTCCATCGATTCTGAGCTTGGACTGTGGCTTTAAAGGCAGTGGTCGCGATAAAATATGCACCCTTTTCTGGGTTTAGAGTAGTAGGACCAATGAGAAAAAATTGCGAAAAAACCGATGTTTCGGGCCAAAATTTGAAGCCTAAACTTTCTTGTCTTTTGATGGTGGACGAGTTTCTCCACTCCACACCATCCCGGCATCAGCGAAGACCTCTTAAATCAAGTTGAACATCAGCTGGCTTGAAATTGCATTTCAATCAATGAACGCATTATCCTTCGGACTCATCTAGTCAGAAACATTGACTGAAGTGGCTTGCTTTCATTGAAGTAAACTCTTTTCATTACGTAAAATTTGCATTTATTTCTTCCTCTGAATGTCGATGGTTTTTGACTGCTCGGCGATGAGGCGGCGATCTTTTTGCTGCGCTGTGCACGTGTGCACGAACTGGCATCTTTGGGCCCTAGAAACTCTAATTCCAGCCCGTTTTTCACCGCGCCACCTTCATAGTTTTTCAGCTGTTTTCCATCTAAGCCGATTTTTATAGTTTTTTAGATAACGTTTTTCATCGCGACCACTGCCTTTAAGGCATTCCTGGTTAAAAATGCTTTCGCTGATTATGATGCCATTGTGAAGGCTATTGGCGACTTCTTCGATTCCAAGTCCCCTGCTTTCTGGGAGAAAAGGACCAATTACCAGCCTGACAGGTGGACCACTGTCGCAGCTAATGAGGGAGACTATATTGTGGATTGAATTGTAATGTTCTGAGTGTCGATGATTTTCGACTGCTTGGCATGAGACTGTGATCTTTCTGTGCACGTGTGCACGAACTGGAAGTTTATGGTCTTAATAACCCTAATTCTAGCCCGTTTTTCACCGCGCTACCTTCATAGTTTTTCTAGCTGTTTTTGATCCAAGCTTAATTTTGTAGTTTTTTCAAAAACGTTTTTCATCGTGACCACTGCCTTTAAAGGCTGTGTCCACGATAGATCTCGGTCTCGTGGTTTCAATGTGAAACGCTAAGTTGGCAGATGCTGGAGAGGATAGGGTCTCCAGTATCTGCCAACTTAGTGAATAAAGCAACGAAAACGGGCCAGCAGTTGATAAAAACGGCTTTGAAAGTCATCCCGGTGCGCCCCCCCCCCATTCGGACGAGCTTGTGGCGCTGCACACGTTTCGATGGCGAATTGCCAAGCAACTCTGCCGCGTCCAGCCTGATCGACTCGCGCAGGTTTCGCAATTAGCGCGCGCCTGCGGAAATTTGCTCATGATTCTCGTCTACGCCCTGAACGTTAGAGCCCATTATTTTAGCTTACTCTGAACGTTTTTCTTGGCTGTTTCTTCACTATTGGTTACTTCACGACCAAACAATCCCATTTTTGGGTCGAACTCGAGTGCGACATTCATTGTCAATACTGCCTTTAATGTCGCAGTTACGAAGAGAGTCCTACAGGGAACTCAAACTTCTGTTCATTTATATTATGCTGATCGGCTCACTGTGGCTTCTCCTTACCTATACTAAAATAAGCTCGATTCTTAATACCTCTCAGGGAAAATCCCTTCCGTGATTGATTTCTCTGCGTCATTGGAATGGTGAGCCACAAGCAGCTGCATTTCATGCTTCAATAAAATGGAAAGTAGTAAGAACGCCCTTTTGGAGGTATAGAGCTACGCGTCTCCAACTCGCCGCCCTCCCGTGGCCGGTTTACCGGCTGAACGCACGGTGGCGGCCAACTGCTCGCGCGGAGTGCACAATCTTACAAGAACGATAATTAAGTGCGCCAGAACAGGGCTACCGTAATCTTACTCAAGTTGGCTCAAAAATTTTCTAAGTTTTGACTCCAATTTCGCTACATCTTCACCACCGGTGGTGCTGTTTTCCTGCTTTGTAGTGTGGTTACAGTACACGCTATAGAACAGATATCGGTTTCATCCTAGGCGGGAGGGCACTCAAGATTTATTCATGGAAACGAAGAGTAACTCTGACAGCAGATGCTTGGTACTGCTATCAATAAGCGTTGTCTTAGGAATTTTACAGAAGTAGGCGTGCGCACCCATGCCGCTTCGCGACGCACTTGTGGGCGTGTCTCATATGAGAATAATCTTTTTCAAACACCCAAAGAAAAGATGAACCGGAAAACCCAATACCTATGCAACCGCTACCAGGCTCCAACGCGAAGCGTGTCAATCAACATTCATTGGGACGCAAAAACTTTGGCACTGGTCTAACAGTAAGACGTTTTCGGCTCTTCCGATTCCACAGACGTTTTGATTTTCAGTGGATGATTCGGGATGAAAAGCCTTCAGATGCCTATGAAGTGCATATGGACACAACAGTGAGTTGCTTGCTTTATTTGTTCGATTGGACAAAGCGATCTTGTATCTGGTTGATTTCCTGGAATAGACTTTTAACGGCTCAAAGGTTACAGTTTTGGCTACTCACGTGAACAAAAGTTTGAAAGACATTCTGAAACATCGCGTGGCGAGTTCTGACACATAATTACTTACAGTTTATATTTATATTTATTACACGAGCAAATTCGTGTGGTAATAAATTTAAGACACAAAAAAGAGAAAGAAATCAAATCATACGTAACCAGTGAACAAAACCTCAATATCGTTCATGGATCCAGATTAATACCCAACCGTTTTTTGAAGTCTCCAATATCGATCGGCGGCGCAGATCTTCTGAATAAGTCGAAGTAATCTCGTCCTACCCTCAGGGTAGAATAGTGAAATCTGCGATTGTTGTTTCCCCTCCTCTAGTGATAGACGTTCTCAACGTACAGAATTGCCGAAGGTGAGGACAACATGCACCAGTCAGGATTTTATGAAAAAGTATAAGATCGAACCTCCTCCTTCGACAGTTGTGAAATTTTACTCTTTATTAACATGAAGGAGGGTCACTGTCCCTACCTTTTCGGAATATACGTTTGATTGAGACATGCGATGAAGTGTGATTACATGAAAAACATTTTTTTTCAGGAATCAAAAACTACGACTCTTGGAAGTTACGTTCCTCCCAGGGAAATCAACGTGAGTAGTTAGTGAATTATGTGGTTACCTCCGGATCACTAAAACATCCAGTGGCAACTTACTGATTCCTGCCGGCATGTGCCGCTGGGTCAGACCGCGCCGGCCTATCTGCCGGCAAACGATGTCTGTTTCATTAGAAAGTGACTACCGGCTTTACCCGCAGTCCCCAGACTGTTAATGAGTCTCACCTATACCCACAACCCTATCAACGGGACGGTAATGAAACTATAGCAGTTGCAGGGTCCGGCTAAAACAGGTCGGCAGGCAGTCAGAGTCTGGTCGACGTTGACTTCTCTACATTATTAATGAACTACGAATAACAAACCTGATACTGATACGCCTACGGCATCTGATTGGCCACTATAGATACGAAAGTTTCTCAATTTTTTTCTTATGGTGGAATAGTTCGTAAAACGATTTGGCGCCTCGATTCCGAATAGAGAAGAAACTGCGCTCTAGATCCATAACGTCGTGATAGAGTGCTAGGGAGGCAAATGCCAGACCTGGTCAAAGAACCGACTGAGTCTTTGCCATCAGGCAATAGGTCAGTCAGTAAATAAATAATCATCGCTGTCTCTATGTGAGCATATGAACGAAAATTATCAATTACTAACAAAAATAAGAAATACGCGGGGAGCAACTTGTCGAAATTATCCTTAGGTCCCGAGAATTCATTTGAGGTCGCCTTCCAGCACTGGAATCTAAATGCCGTGTTAACACTCAAGTCATAGGGACGAGGCGCCTTATGGGCCGGGTTCATATTATTCGCGACCGGCGACGGCGACAGTGCATATACTGTCGTTCCCTGGGCCAAATTCCGGTTCGCATTAGCGGATTACGGCTATTGCGTAATGAGACACGTGAGAATCGTGCTGGGACCACTTGGTCCCGGCATGATTCACTTTCTCCCAGCACGATTATCACGTGCCGCATGATGCAACAGCCGTACTCAGCAATCGCGGACCGGAATTTGGCTCAGAGAACGATAGTAAGGTGTATCGATTTTTGGTCTGTACTGGTGGTAAACACTGCGTCGCGTCGCTTTCTTGTGTCAAAATGGCCAACACGTGCGTATCGTGTATCTCACGGAAGACCGCGGGATCGGTCGGAATGTCGAGCCCCGTTTTGTGTAGGGCAGATTGAACAACACTGAATAAGTACTAAGCATCGTTATAGAGGTTGGATGTATCTTTTGCCAAGTTGGACTCCGATGATTCGAGTGAACCTCATGACTACAAGCATAAAACATTAGAAGTGTTTTACGTGCCGTTCTCGCACACTGACCCAGGTGAGTCAACTAAAAAATGTACAAAGAATCTCCGAAACCTTTTGAATGAATTTCGGAAACAATTTGGCATACACCTTCGCCGATAGTATCCTACACTTTTCAAAAATCAACTTCTATGGAATTTCAGGATACAAAGAAAAATTCAGCAATTACTCGCTGGTGGTCGATAGGATTCTCACCAACATGCATCGATATTTGAGTGCCCACAAAGATATGAAATTTGTGTGGGCGGAGACTATATTCTTGGAGCTGTGGTGGCAAAACCAGAACACAAGCGTTCGGGAGGATGTCATCGAGTGAGTAAGGCCTGTTTCAGAGTTCGATCGCTGTGCGACGCGATGGGATGATAACCATGAGCATCGATCGAGATCGCGTCGCACGTCGATATGCATTCGAAACATGCCAACGCGTCGCACAGCGATCGAACTCTGAAAGAGGCCTAAAACTTACTCTGGAGACGCTCGTGCGTGGCTTGGAGTCTATAAACGGGGGAAGTCACTTGTAATCCAACTACGTCTGAGATCTAAGCCGTTTTTCTGGCCGGTAGACGGTAAATCATGGAGCGATTGCGAAAATTTTTGCTTACAATACGGCGGCGACATCGACTCAACGATCCAAGTCGCATTTTAAAGTAAGATGTAAAGAGCGAAAAATGACAGAGCGCTAATGAAACAACCGCTCGTCGCCAGCTGACCCAACAACCCGTGTAACTCGTCCACTTCCATTTCAATACAGGAAAACAACCTGTTATTCCTTTATTTGCATCGCTGTGCAGTCACTTTCCAATCCTGCGGCCTTCACACGTTCGATTTATGGCATAAAATCGATATCAATCTTGAGCGTGTGCGCTGTTTTCAAGGACAGTTTTCCCGAATAGAATTTCCACTATCTTTCCCCTAGGGTTACCGTTAACGCAGGGTTTCTCATTGATGTATACAGCTTCCGTGTATACTTTGGCATCGAATAATATCGAGTAATCCTATAAATGGATTTTTCCTTCGAATTACAAAATGGTTCAAGCTGTATTCGGTTTCCGAATAACAAGTAAGAGGCAAGCTTCTCATAAGTCATGGCAGAATTCTTCGCCTTCACAAAATCATAATTATCAATTATTCGAAAAAATAGTCGACTATGACTCGAAGTATTTTTTTTTACTATTTTTCGAATAATGGATAATTTCCATTTTGTGAAGGCAAAGATTTCTGCCATGACATGACTTATGAGAGACTTACCTCTTACTTGTGGTCTGAAAACCGAAGAAGGCTCAAGCCATTCAGTCATTCGAAAGAAAAATCCATCTATAGGACGACTCGAAATTATTCGATGCCGAAGTATACTTCCGTGAACGTCAACCTTTGAAGGTTTGTGAAACGAAAACAACTGGAACTGGTATCTGGATCGTGGGTGATGTCCGACGAGGCAAACACATATTTTCCAGTATCTGTGGACAACATAATTGAAGGATCACAGTTCATACATGAGGAATTCGGTAGGAATTTTTGAGATAAGCCCTTCGACTCTTCCAGTTAACGTAATTTGGTCTCGAAAGTACAGTTTATATCGTCAATCACTGAATGAGGGATCGCCGCGACGCTGCTTGGCGGGAAAAATTGCGCGCGGGAAAACGAAGGGAGAGTGGCTAACGATCAAACGGTTTCGCGCCCAACTGCTCAGCACGGCGATCTCTCTGTGAGACACCAACGATATGTAACACAGCTCTGTGAGACACCAACGATATGTAACACAGTACATCGGTTGAGAAAAAGGCTAACAAATTCACATCATTCGAGACGCGAGCGGCGCGCGCGACGCCTCAGCCTCCGTCTGCCCTCCGCTCTCTCACTGTCTCTAACCTCCGCACCGCACCAACACGCGTAGGAACCATGTGAATTTCGCCGTTTTATAGCCTGTAACTGGGATCTGGTATAAACGTAGAGAAGCGTATAGCGACGGAACTACCGACGAAAATTTCGACGCGTTCAAAACAAGACCTGTAGTAAGAATTTGAGATAATAGAATGAGAAGAGGCTGGGAAAAGGAACGGAGAAAACCAAACGCGCTGAAAATTGGTCTGCAAGTACCCTCGATGCCCGACCAACTCGCAGGGAGGAGCTTGGCAGTCCCGTGCCTGCGTTGCGGCTCGTTTTGATAAGAGGTGAACGGGTGGCAGTGTGGTGCTCCGGCCCCAGCCCGGGCACCTGGTAGTCGATGCGCTGATGGCCATCGCAGGTGCCCGCGCTGGGGCCGGAACATCACACGGCCACTCGTTCATATACTTGTTATCCGAAGGTAACTCCTCGGATAATGGATCGATTCGGATAATGCCATTTTAAATTTACCGGATATTGGTTCGATTCAGATAATGCGTTTTTTCAAATTTTCGGATATTGGATCGATTCAGATAATGCCATTTTCCAATGATTCGGATACGGATATCCGTCGGATAATTTCGGATAAATTTCGGATATTATCGCAACAAATCTCAGGCAACACACACACACACACACACACACACACACACACACACACACACACACACACACACACACACACACACACACACACACACACACACACACACACACACACACACACACACACACACACACACACACACACACACACACACACACACACACACACACACACACAAAATGAGTAGAATAGTAGCTACGAGAAATGGACATATACATAGATTACACGAATGAGGAAACAAAAGTGAGTCAAATAGGTGATATAAAAAATGGACCGGTGCACTACATTCAACCTAAAATGAACCGATTTTATCCGGTTTTATCTGGTTTTATCCGGTTTTGATCCGATTTTATCCGATTTTACGCAAATTTCATCCGGTCTGTCCGGTTTTTATCCGATTTTTATCCGTTTTTATCCGATTTTTATCCGTTTTATCCGTTTTTATCCGATTTTATCCAAATTTTTGACCCTTCTGATAATGGTTCGATTCAGATAATGCCGATTTTAACTTTCCCGGATATTGGTTCGATTCAGATAATGCGTGTTTTCAAATTTTCGGATATCGGATTATCCGAATCTCGGATATCCGGTCGGATATCCGAAATGGAGTGATTCGGATACTAAGTATACTCGTTCACCTCTTATCAAAACGAGCCGCAACGGAGGCACTGGATACCAAGCTCCTCCCTGCGAACTGCTCGGGCATCGAGGGTATATTCTTACCAAGGAATCTAATGGTATACCCCAGGGCTGTGCGTTATAACGCTAACGTGTTAACGCATTAACCGGTTAACGCGCTTTTTTCTTGAAAATTAACGATTAACGCTTAACGAAAATAAAATTTTCCATTAACGCACACCCCTGGTATACACTATAACAGTCCAACTGAAAAGCTGCGAAAAGTATAGCAAAATTCAAGTTTCCCTGTAATTATGCTACGGACTGTATACTGGACTCTCGGTTTCGCTTATCACAAGCGGTGAGCAGTCGCTTCTTCAACTTAACATCCTTATCAATAGTTTTATATCAGCGAGGGCCACCGCTCCGCTGCTAGTGGTAACCAAAAGCAAGAGCTCACTAAAAATCCTCCACAGTTCACGTGAAGCACACTATGACTTGCAGTTACAGCAGTTACAACATGGCATAAAGACACAGAGCACCCATTTTTCTGAAGTTCATCCCTTTCATAGAGAGAATCGCGCACACATCACAACGGTGTCTCTAGAATCATTCAAGTAACCCCTACGAACAAGGTTGTGACCCCTTGAAGAAACGAATAAATTCTGAGGGCGCTCGCGCTCACAGCTCTAGAGCCAACCAGGATGAAAAGATGTAGGTACTAGGAATAGAGTGGAAATTGAAGACGCAGTTGGAGTTCATGGGTCTATTTAGCCACTATCGAAGAAATAAGACGTGACTCATGGTGGTGAATGGGGGGGGGGTCAGGCCTGTGGTGGTCGCCTATATCCAACTCATCTGGAGGAGTTGAGGTCTCGCACTAGGCCCGCGTTATACAGGAGGTATGAACTACACAATTACATGAAAATCTCGAAAATCATAGATGAGAGTGTCTTGTGACGGTGAAGGCCTAGCCCAACCTGTGAGACGAAAATTCAGATTTCCCTACAAATTTGAATCTAGGCCCTTCCTGCAAAGCATCTGCCATTCGTAAGATGAGTAAAATTTCTTTTGAAATGAAGGGTATATCACACTGAACTCGGGTGCTTTTGCAAGAGTGAAACGCATGTGTAGTGACGGAGTAATGCGGGGAAATTCTAAAGCGAACGGTCGCATCGAGCTTCTGCACATAACGTGCAACCGTATACAGGCCTACGTGGAACCTACCCTGGGAAAAAATCTCCATTCAGATAAACACTTTCGTTCACAAAATATTATTTTAGAAAGGGTTTCAAATTGGATAGTTTAGAACAGACGATTATAAACTGCCAACGGCACAAAATTCTCACGATAAACAAAATTGATGATACCGAATTGACAAAGGGTAGGATATAAAAGAAATGAAGAGCTCAGGTACTCAGGGCGACCGCCGGCGAACCTCTATGCCAAAAACGACGGCGGGCGCCCCACATTTCGAGGGTGCCGACCAGGGGTGTGCGCTAATCAAAAATAATTTTTTCGTTAAGCGTTAATCGTTAATTTTTGAGATAAAACCGCGTTAACCCGTTAATGCGTTAACACGTTAATTTCGCTCTCCGTTAAAAAATTTCTAAGCTTTACTTGACCACAAGGAAAATCCATAAATCACCAGAGGTCCCAGAAAAAAAAATAGAATAGACCTTCCATTGACGTCAGCAGGACGTCGTGGACAGCACGTAGGGCTCCAGGAGCCGGAGCACGGCCTCGTGAGAAGTACCGTATTTCCTGTTATTGAACACCCCCATATATTTGAACCCCTCCCTCCAATTGAACCCCCTTTCGGTGGAGGTTGAAGACTAGAACACCCTACTCTATTAGAGCCCCTCTTGAGATGGAAAGACATTGGAGATCCATTCCTAGCGGACGTGAACTGCTACGCGCTACTCGAGATGTCGACACCCAAAAGCTTGTTGACATTTTCGAAGAGATTGATCATGAGAAGGAATTGAACAATGACTTTATTGATGATGATTTCTCGAAGGTCGCCGAGTAATTCATTATTGTACCACTTTGATTTCCCTAATAAATTTGTTTGCCCATATTGACCCTCGAATTGTCGGTTGAAAATTAGAACCTCCCCCTCTATTTAACCTCTCCCTCTAATTGAACCTCCCTTTTGGAGGAGGCTGAAAAATAGTACACCCGGGTGTTCAATTACAGGACATACGGTATGTAGGGCTTCAGATGACGTCGTCAGGACGTCGTGAAAAGTGGGTGGGGCTCCATATAACATGACGTCATGACGTGGAATATTTTTGGGCTTCAAGTGACGCGGCCAGGATTTTGTGGAAAATGGGTAGGCCTTCAGATGACGTCATGGAAAGTAGGTAGGGCTTCAGATGACGTCAGCAGCACGTCATGGAAAGTGAACAGGGCTTTAGATGGCGACGTCAGGACGTCGTGAAACGTGGGCCAGCGCTCAGATAGCGTCAGCAGGACGTCGTAAAAAATGGGGTGCGTCGCGTACTTAAAAGTCAGTTGCGCTTCATGTAGAGCATGCGACACATGGTAGAGACTAAGTAGCGCCTCATGTGGAGTGTAAGCCGCGTGGTGCACTCCTTAGACAGGGTGCGCCGCTTGCTAGAAAGTTAGTGGCCTTCAACCCCCGCTCCCAACCCTCATTTCATAGCTTACTCAACTGTAGAGAGGTAGATAACGCCTCAAATTTCCTTTTCGAAACACGAAGTCGAATTCTTCGATGTTGAGGAGGAATAACTAAAATAGTTGAACAATGGAATGGGAAACATTGGGGTCAGCGATACATTTCACAAAAAGCGAAAATCGACGCCACAAGCCGACGCGACGTGCACGGCCCCAATTTTTAAATCTGTTCTTGAAGCAGGTCGATCAGTGCCATGATTCCACTGCAATTAACGAACTCAAATTTACGTGATTTTAGGAGTTTTTCGTTAAGCGTTAATCGTTAATTTTCTAAAATAAACCGCGTTAACCCGTTAATGCGTTAACATGTTAACGTTATAACGCACAGCCCTGGTGCCGACCAGCGGCGAACCATGCTGCATGCGACGCACACGCAGCGCGAATATTGGCTCGCCCGTGAGCCACAAAACACGCCACGCCATCTTCAATTCGGCCGGTTGGAAAGACGATTGATAATGGTTACGAATGATCACGTCGTAACGTGCTTATCACGTGCATAGCCGGTATAAAAGGCGCCTCATCCCACTAGAGTCCTCATTAGGCATTCTAATGCAGGCTCTGGAAGGTGACTCCGAGTCACTCTCCGGAGGCCAGCATATTTTTGACCGCCGAGGGATAGGGGTAACCTCACGGCTGGGGGGCTTTCGCCGCGATCCGTGGGGAGGATGGTTCCCCACCGGCGGACCGAGGCGGGGCCTTTCTCCGCCGTGGACCCGGGGTGACATGCTTGAAGTAGATAATAATACAAATAATGATCGCGGGCTATCTGGTAAAGGTCGGCGGGCCATCGAAATGCGGCTGGCCGGTGAACCAAAAGCGGGCGGCCGGAGGACGGAAACCGCGGGCCAGCTGGGAAAGGTTCGCGGGCCGTCACCCTGAGTACCTGAGAGCGTTGTGCTTTCATTTACACACCGTCTTCCTCTAGAGGTAAGCGATTGATGCTCTAAACAGACTGGATAGTAAGGAAGCAGCCTTACCGGTGATAAAGATGCCACGAAATCGGGCTCTAAACATGGAAAACTCTGGAAGGAAAAACTTCTAAACTTCCGTGAGAGTTTTGTGCCGTTGGCAAATTATAAACTTGTGTCCAGAACCAGCCAAAGCGCCTCTTGGCATCGCTTTGTCCGGAAACCGTGAGCCGGGGGGGGGGGGAAGGTTACCGCCGCTTTGCGGCGCTCTCTCCGGGAACTGTGTTGCTTTTCTAAACAATTTAATTTTCTCACGGTCAGCAAAAAACCCGTACGAAGCGCCGCTTCGCACTAGCAAAGCGATACAAAACTTCCTGTTTTCAAACAGCCTTAAAACCCCTATGCTGCTATTCAAATATTATATGGAAGGATAGGCATGATGATTTTTCAAGCCAAAATTTTTTCTTCTTTTCTGATGCAGTAAACGTCGCGAAATTGGTGTCAGTTAGGTATTTGACGCGCTGATCACGAATTTGCTATCTATTTTGCATTTTAAAGTCTTGTTAATGAGACATGGCTTGAGTTATGGTTGGGAGGTCGTGTAGTAGCGGAACTTAAAGCGTTTTCCCACCGATGGTTGGAAAAGAGCTGTTGATTACCTTCGCAAAATTGTGGTGAGCGCCAAGCGCTCACCAGATTTGGCTTTGATTCCCCATCGCGCAACCCCTGATCTCAGTATCAGGGTCCAGAGTGAACGTAGGAAGACCGTTCTTTTTGCATTTAATATACTTTAGAAAACTGAATAACTGTTAGAAAAATGGCCCGGAATGGTTACCTGAGATTCGAGAAAAATTGCCAAAACCACGTGATTTTGGTCGAAAAAAAGGTTCATCTCCTTTTTTTATTTAGTTGGCGTACACCATCTTGTTGGAACACTTATCGTTGAGCTAGAAAGCTCATTTTTGGCGGCCAGAAAGTTGGTTATGATTGCCGCTAGCTCCTGGCAAAAGTTGAAGTTGGTGGCTCAATTTTTGCGGGACCTCAAAATTGAGGGTCAAGTAAGACAAAAGCACGTAAACATGTTGTTATAAACCATCCAACGTTTACTCATTCGCAAAAATGAACTAATGAAATAAACACCGTTACTGATAGGCTTCTGCTCCGAACTGAAAGCTCCCTGAGACGGGGCAACGCATCAATCAATACGGCGGGATCTCGGAAGTATTTTTTGAGTAACTCAGAAGTGCGCCACAGAACGCCGTAGATAGTGTGTGGGACCACAGTAGGAACACGCAAGACGCCGTAAAAAGTGTGTGGGACCCAAGTAGGAGTGCGCCGGACGCTGTAGAAAGTGTGTGGGACCCAAATGACAGCGCGCCGGACGCCGTAGCAAGTGTGCGGGACCCAAATGGGTGTGCGCAGAACGCCGTAGAAAGTGTGCAGGACATCAGTGGGAGTATGCAGGACGTTATAGAAAGTGTGCAGGCCATCAGTGGTAGCATGCAGGACAATAGTGGTAATGTGCAGGATGTCATAGAAAGTTTGCAGGACATCAGTGGGAGTGTGCTGGACATTAGTGGGAGTGTGCATCACCTCATTGAAAAGGTGGGGGCCTTCCAAACAGGCAGCAGCGACCGTTTATCCACAGCGTTTATCAAGCTGAATACGCATGAAGTTGGTACGTTGATACATGATAAAACTTGTAGAACACCTCCACTGGCAAAGCAGTGTGATGGAACACGTATGGACAAACGGTCGCTGCTGCCTCTTTAGGTTTTCTTGAAAAGGTGAAGGACATTAGTGGGAGTGTGCATCACGTCATTGAAAAGGTGCAGGACATCAGTGGGAGTGTGCAGGACAATGGTGGTAATGTGCAGGATGTCATAGATAGTGTGCAGGACATCAGTTGGAGTGCGCAGGACGTCATACAAGAGGGGGGGCAGGGCATCTGTGGGTTTACTTTGAATTAACACCACCACGCATAAATCATGTTAGAAAGGAAACCTCTAGGAAAAATGAATGAAATTCCTGGAAGTTTAGGTTCCTGGCAAAAGTAAGGATTTGGCATGGCCATTTTTTTCAGAAAATTAGAAATATACTCAGTTAAAAGGGGAAGGTAAAGAAGAAAGAAAAAAAGGTTTTGAAATATTCCTGAGAACGATTTAGCGTAGAATAATTTGATTTAGGGAAATGTAGTGAAATAGTTGAAAGTATGATTTGACAGTCGAGTTTGAACCGACTATTGATAAGAGTTGTGCAAAACGAGAGATCGCGTTGTATGAGCTTATCCGTAGAACATATCGAAGCAAAATCACCCGTGATAAGGCAAGCAGTAAAAGCTCGTTCGGGAGCTGGAATGCCGCGGTCTTCACGTATCAAGTGAAGTAGAATCAACTGTTTGTTCCATATCACGCGTGATTTTGCTTCGATATGTTCTACGGACTACGGAAAAGCTCATACAATGCGATCTCTCGTTTTGCACAACTCTTAACAATAGTTGGTTCAAACTCGACTGTCAAATCATACTTTCAACTATTTCACTACATTTCCCTAAATCAAATTATTCTACGCTAAATCGTTCTCAGGAATATTTCAAAACCTTTTTTTCATTCTTCTTTACCTTCCCCTTTTAACTGAGTATATTTCTAATTTTTCGAAAAAATGGCCATGCCAAATCTTTACTTTTGCCAGGAACCTAAACTTTCAGGAATCAATCTATGAAGTTATCATCGTTAGAGAAGGTTTTCAAGATACTCAGAAATCTTCGAATGGATCTTGAAGCCGCTTGAAAAGATTTTGATCACGGTTTGTCGGGTTTTGGGGTGGGGAACAATGTCCGGAAGGTGGTTATAAGTCACGTGAATGCTCTTGTCGTGTCACCAACGCACGAAGGTCGAGACCTCAGGTCATGCCGGGAACTGAATCTCATCGACATAATGAGAATGAAGTTGTTTCGCAAAAGAAAGGAGAAGAACTCAGACTGCTCGTTGATTTTTATGTTGTTCCGATGGCAGAATGTTGAGAACCAGAAAAACGTGATCCCCCAACCTTCCCTACATGACTGCTCAATTGCATGAGCATAACTAAGGTTTTGGTGAACTGAAATGCACATACATCTCAGTACTGTTTTGGAGTGGTTAGAGATGTGACGAAATAGAGCTATAGTGATGGAGGCCCAGGTGGTCGGGCTTTGTGCTCCGATTTTTTATTATATGGAAGCAGGGATGTGCGGAATTTTCTGTTTTCTGCCCATTTTTGGCCAGTTTTTTCTGTTTTCTGTAAAAATGGGCAAAATTGGACAGAAAACAGAAAAAAACGTGTACCGCGATCTGCAGCAGGATTGTCCTAGAAAAAAGTAGCCGGATTTATCGAAGCTAAGTCGATAGGGTGGGGGTGTACTTCACCGAGGCTCTCTGCAATTGTTCCACGCTAGACACTTTTATCTCGCTGTAGTGGTGATCAATTAGGGCACGTGTGGCTTGGTGGGAGGAAACGGTGCTGTTCCCTGTACACGGTCAGGTTCGATCCTCGCCGAGGTGAACCAAACCAACCAGTCCTCTGGGGTCCTTCAGTTGGTAGCAAATTCATAAACGGAGATGGAAGCACTCTTTAGGAAGTCGACTGGTCCCTGCAAAAACCCACTCCTCTGAAAAAAATTGCCGCGTCAGTGCCGGGAAATTACCGCGATCCTTGACTGTGCCGCGATAGTTCCGCCTCAGACATTGGGATTGACGGACCGACGGCATTCACCTGGCGAGCAAAAACCATTCCCAGTGTAGGACAGCTATTACCCGGCGGTCCGACAAAACCCTGCCAGCGGTCCGCCAAGACGCTGGCAGTCTCTTGGCTATTACCTGGCAGCCCGCTGTTGAACAATCATTTGCCAGCGGTCCGCCAGTCTCTTGGCAGACCGATGAATCGGGGTGGGTTCCTCACCGCAGACCGTTGCGTAGGAGATCGCCTACGTAACGGTCTGAGGTGAGGCATCCACCCCATCCCCCCCACGCAGTGGGGACATTCCCCTCAGGCCCCCGTCAGACTTCGTCGAAAAACCTGCTGAGTCCGAATGAGTCCGGGGTGGAAAAACCTGCTGAGTCCGACTGAGTCCGGTTGCCCCCAGCGCCAACCACTTCCTCTGCGAAACACGCAATCGATAGTCAGCGGCAGCAGTACGTGGGGCAGAGCGCAGACGACGAGAGTCGAGATGCGGCGGTACTCGGCAGATCGCAGTCGGCCGAAAAAAATGCACCCAAATCACGTGAGAAACACCTATATCGACCGGGTGGGGTGAGGATGATTTCGGTGGGACTCAGTGGGACTCAGTCGGTGCATTGGCCCCGCCCTTGTACGCATGAGAACCATCAGTATCGACCGGGGGGATTGCGGTGGGCATCAGACGGGCGCAGTCGGGCTCAGTGGGTTGATTTTTCTGCATCCGTTTCCCATGAATTCGGTGCGTATCGACCCGGTGGGACTCAGTACAAAAAAGAAAATCTACAACCGGGCAAGATAAAAACCACCGTAACCCACCCTTATCAGTTCATTCAGCAAGGTTTTGAAGCAGTTGCTGCTTCATATCTATCGCTGCAGTGATGAGGACGATCGCTCTCCCACAGAAATGAACTTTATCTACAGGTTTACTGTGGTTTTTATCTTGCCCGGTTGTGGATTTTCTTTTTTGTGGACTCAGTAGATCCACCGACGATGACGGGGGCCTCAGTTACTAAAAATATGCTAGCCTCTGAAGAGTGACTTCAGGTCACCTTCCAGGACCGGCATCAAAGTGCCGAGTGAGCACTCACTGGACTGAATCGCCTTATATACCGGCAGAGTTTATCAATGAAATCAGAGATCAAGCTCTGACATGCTGAAACGTGCTCTCTAGAGTGCCAGTCGTTTGACGACTTAGCGCCAAGCGAAGGCCATTGGGCGGTTAAGCGCAAGCCGAGTGCCGATTGGCGGACAACGGCGTTTCATGCACTCGGTAATTTCGAGGTGTGATCGCCCGTGTCAGCCGAATGCAAGTTATCGCGTAGCTTTCAGGCAGCTGGCACATTTTCGCCAGCGGTCCGCCGCTCGCACTAATTGAGATGCCAAGTATGAGCCAGCTGTCGGCTTCGTAATTGCCGATTGCTAGCTAAATGCCAGTTATCGTACAGCTGTTAGGCAACTGGCACATATTCGCCAGCCGTCCGCCGCTGGCATTAAATGACATGACGAGTGTTTGCCAACTGTCGGCCTCGTGATTGCCATTGGTCAGCTAAATGCCAGCTGTCATCCAGCTGTTGAGCAACTGGCGAATTTTCGCCAGCTGTCCGCTGCTCCCAATGTCTGAGGCAATAGTGCCGCAGCGACTCCGTGATCAGACGATTATGCTGCCGTGTCTTGAGCCTCGACATCGCCGCGGCAGTGCCGCAGCGGCTCCGCGTTTGAACCGCGCCGGCTCCACAAGGATGCAGCAGCCAACCCGCGTGGAGTACGATTAACTGTCCTGTGTGGTAAAACAAAATAGTCGCCGGTTCAATATACCCAATTTTGAGGTACATTCCATATTTCCTGGTGCGCAAAAGCGGCGGTAAGCTCTGTCCTTATCAGACAAAGGACGCAACGGCCGCAGGTGCGAATTTTTGTTCTTACATTTAGGCCCCCTCCTAGTTGTCTTGTAATTTTTGAATAACTTCATATCGGACACTCTCCCGGAGCCGCTGCGGCGTTATCGCAGAGCCGAAGCGGCACTTTCGGGTCCCTGCTACGGATCTGCGGTAGTGCTACCGCGGCTCCGCGGAAGTGCCGCTTCGGCGCTTGTACGCGCCAAAGCGGCGCTATCGCGGAGCCGCAGCGGCAATTTCTCTCAAAGTCAATCCTGTACGAATACGACGTCGAATGCGCTGCGCATTTCAATAGGGATTCAGGGAGCCGATTTCTTATCTTTATCTTATAGTGCATACGTTTATCGTAGACGAATCCTTCAGATGTAACGCAAAGCAGTGAAGTGGAAGGAAAACTGCCATGTGATTCTTCAGTAACAATAATAGCCATCAATACTAAGTACTTAACGCCCACTACTTATACCCGCTCCCCAGCGTACCCGCTTTAGCAGAGAGGGGCAATATTGGCCCCAACTGTGCCATGCACGCGAAACTCTAAATACGTGTTTTAATTAACTACAACGTAGATGGCACAGAATTTAAGATAAAGCGCCAAGAAATTGATGGTGAGACGTGACTTTCAGCTCTGAGGAGTAGTACAGTGTTCAAACCAGCAGTTATCCCACAATCAGTGTCAAAATATGTACCTTACGGAACGGAAAGCTCGCTCCGCCTGCACTACGTACTCCTTGCCCAGGCATACATATGTATTGAGCTTCTAATAGAGTAATCGAGCTTTTATTGCCTGGGAAAAGGAAGGTCCGATGAACATTTGTCATCTCATCGCACTCATAATCTGCATTTCTTGAGCGTCTATACTTTTTGCTCTGGCCAACTGTAAGGCTTTGGAAATTCAATGAAAGAGACATACATCACTCAAAAAATTTACTAAAAAATTGAATGTTTTGAACAATTTCGTTTAGTGTAGGCTGAACACCCTTTATTGATTTTTCGAAATTTTCTGTTTTCTGTTTTCTGTTTTCTGCCAATTTTTGGAGATTTTTTTCTGTTTTCTGTCAAACTAGATTTTCTGTTTTCTGTTTCCGAAAATATTTTTTCCGCACATCCCTGCATGGAAGGATGAATCGCGGTAACCGTTTGTGGCTGCCCCGTCTTTCATTCGCGTAAATGAGTTTTCTCCATAGAAGGTTCCATTTCTAACGCTCTATCGTTTTTCTGTGTGGATTTTTGATTACGGTGTGCCGCCCATTTCAGCATTAAATTACAACACCGATCATAATTCTTGCGTTTTCGGCGAAAAATAAGTTTTTTCGCCCTTTCATCATAACTCTGTTCAAAATGGCCTATATGGAAATCTTGAAAATCTAAAGAGCTATTGGGAATCAGCGTCGCATACTCCTTATTCAGTAGTGGTACATGACTTAATCTCCAACAGGACATAAACAAAATTAGGCGTAAAACAATCAACACGAAACACGCATGAAATTCGGTTTCGCAATTAAAGGCAGTAGTCACGATGAAAAACGTTATCGAAAAAACTACAAAAATCAGCTCAGATCAAAAACAACTGAAAAACTATGAAGGTAGAGCGGTGAAAAACGGTCTACAAATAGAGTTTCTAGGGCCCAAAGAAGCTAGTTCGTGCACACGTGCACAGCGATGACGAAACAGATCGCAGTCTCATGCCGAGCAGTCAAAAATCATCGACATTCAGAGGACGGAATAAATGCAAATTTAACGAATAAAAACAGATAAAAACAGTTGAATAATGAAAGCATCACTTCAGTCAATGTTTTTGACTAGATGTGTACATAAATTCTAAGGTTCATTGATTGACATTCAATTTCAAGCTAGCTGATGTTCTTGATATAAGAGGTCATCGATGCCGATGATGTGGAGTGGGCTCGTCCACCATCAAAAGACAAGAAAGTTCAGGTTTCAAATTCGGCCCAAAACAGTGGTATTTTCGCGAATTTTTCGTATAGGTCCTACTACTCGTGACCCAGGAAAGGATTTGGAGAGGAAAAGACGACAAGCATATTTGATCGCGACCACTGCCTTTAAGGGCATCGTACACGACGAAAACCGAACTTCAGCTTTTGCGTTCAGTCGGTCTAGTGGGTCATAACAATGAAACTCAGAAAGTCTGGAGTCCCAAAATCGCCTCTGAATGAAGATTACCTCAAAAGGGCTTTCTGGGTTTCGGGGGCCGGCCTTGTGTCGATCCGTTGCTACAAGGAACGAAACTCCGTTGTCGCTGCCGGCGATCGTGCGTCGACGCGTTGTAGGGCGCAACGCACACGCCACTTGATTTCACGTTCGACATCGATCAAAAGCAGCTGATAGCATTGGACGCAGCATGTTAGTAACCCTTTTAACTTCGTTCGAGAAAAAAAACGCTCGCTCGTCTGAATGGCGTCCTTGGTGAATCATTTCCAACGCAGCGCCAAGAAACAAATCGTAGAACTGTTCCTTGCGTTCTTCGCGCAACTATCCCAAGTTGTTGTCGGCGAGGATTCTAATTTGTTTTGAGCTTTCTTCAAATGGGTTTTTCTTGAAAAGGTGACGTTTTCGAGGGGGCTTTTTGCAACCTTCAGTCACTCTAGAAATATAACAACACGAAAACGTCAAGAAAATCCAAGTATGGTTTTCATCGTGTACGATGCCTTTAAGGCATTCATGAGCGAATTTGTCCATGTCGTCACGTCTCTATGCCTTGCACAAAGGTAGGCCACATACTGTGCTTATCTGGGCCAAATTCCGGTCCGCAATGGCGTCTCGACACGCTTTGCGGCCGCACCCGAGTCAGTCGGGTTTCGAGCGCCAAAGCCGACTCGGTGTGGCTTTTTTATTCAATTTTCTCAAATTTTTCTCAGTTTCCAGTTTCCAAAACCCACCTAGAGCCAGCAAATTGGCGGCTGTGGCGCTGGAAACTCTTCTGGCTTGGGAGCGTGCGGCCGCAAAGCATGTCAATACGTAATTGCGGACCGGAATTAGGCCCAGATAAGCACAGTAGCATATTAAAGGACGATCTCATGACTCTGATCCCGAATATCTTTTTAGACCCCTAAGCTGACCATGATCATGAACAGAGTTATGAAAATGGGTAAAAACGCTCGTTTGTCTTTTTTTTGCTGATAACGCTAAGACGATGACCGGAAATGTACGTGGTACAAAGACAGGGAAAGGCGACGCCTAGGCTCTTTGTCCTCTTGGGAAGGGGTCGGCTCATTCGAAACAAAAGTAGCTGTCCTCTGTGCTTCTTCTTAGTCATAAAATGTGCAGGAGTGAAACCGACAACATCGTGGAGTATAGGATCCTACGGACACAGTAACTCGATGGCATATCTTTACACCCAAGCAGGTACGTTACATTGTCAATTTCATTCATTCATTCTATATCGTCCACGCGTTAATGAGCGTTTCACATCTTCAGTGAGAGTGCAGGTAAAAGAGAGGTAGTGGTGAATGCGGAAGGCCATAAAGAGAACATCATGAGCTCAGATTAGTTGACCTCATAATGTCTACAGACTTTCGACTGACTCAGCTCACTCACAATCAGGTCACACTAGGTCACACTAGGTTCGAGCGCCCCACCTTCCCTCTGTAAAAGAATCGAATGTCTCATCGCTCATGACTAGAGCGGCGCGCACGGTGCGGCGGCTTCCGTCTGCCCTCCGCTTTCGCGTTGTCTCTAACACTCGCTCCACACCAGCACGCGTAGGAATCATGAGAAGTTCGCTTTTTTTACAGCCCGTACGGGGTGATCGTAGCCTGATCGAGCAAGGCAAGAATACGTAATGCAGAAAAGCTTTACCCATTGACGACCACGTGTCCCACCGGTGGGACACGCCTTTCAAAAATGGATTTCTCCGCCGCAAGGACGAATTTCGATTACGGAAGTCGCGGTCCGTCAGCAGCTCCACTTTATCACAATGTCCATACCTTCGTGGAGTTAGCTGACGCTCAATCCGAAAAGTTTTTTTTCGAGCAATTTTTTGAGCGCATTGTGAATTCTAGTTTCTTGAGCTGCTGTTTCTTAGCGTTGTCAGCGGAAAAACCTAGTTGGAATCACGTTCTGTTGACCTGAAAACGTGCCAATACACTACCATGAATACACCTACCAATGGCCCGAAACATCGATCTTTTTGCCCGTTTTCAGGTTTTGTATCGTTTAGATCCCAAACGAAACAAAACCTGAGAATGGATAGCAGGTTCTCAATCGCATTCAAAGAAACTCTTTTATTATCAACGGAGAGGGGGGGGGCAAAATAATAATTCCGCTTGACCATGCTGTGACTTCAGGCAGTTGTTTCTCATGACAGAAAGAGTTCCATGACAGGAAATTTCGGCACAGTTTTTACTTGATTGATACTTCACTATAATCATGAGAAACGAAAATCGATTTCCGGTGGCGTGCCAATCGAGATCGCGTGTTCCACCGGTGGGACACGGTATACGGTAACGCAATAATTCACGCGATCGGAACTCACAGTCATCTAAAAGTAGGCGTGGTCGTGAAGGGGTTAAATCGGAAATACTCCAAAAATTCTGTGAATCCCACCATTAAATCCGAACACTCGGGAATAAGAGGAAACTTTGAGGTGTGCGTAGAGGAGTTATACACGGAGTGGCACGTGATGATAAAAAAATTCTGCGAAATTTGGCCGCAACGGAATTCGAGTGGCGACAATACTTTGGTGAGTGAGCGTTAACTGCAAGTTTTTTCTTGGAAAATGTGACTTCAAGTAATTTGTCTGAAAACAGGGTTTCTGATAGAGACACTTCAGCAGAGGAATCATAGCCTACTACGTTCATTGACTGCGAAAGTGCTATGCTCCAGCACTCTCACTATAGGAATTAATACAGTCGAGATTATTAGAAGTGGTTTTCAGATGAGGCCTCCGAGGATACGATGTTCACGCATTTGATCCCTTATAAAACCTATACACCGGAATACCAGTGCAGTAGCCAGGTGCTCACTTGCTGTCAGTTTGACTTTAGAAGAATTATCACTAGACAAAAAACCTGTGACGGTTTGGAGACAAACATAGAAGTCATCAGTGAATCAAATCTCCAGAATAAGTACGTTGAATTACGACGCTTTCGCATTAGTTCAGAATCCTTTATTTTGGTCTATCAGCGAGCACCATTTGCTTCCTAAGGTGTCTTCCGGTTCTTTTCTGGTTTCCTCATAGACGGTACGCGTGCAGCGTTTGTATGTAGAGTTGACAGAACAATTATAGTCTGATGAATGGACGGGGCTGCAATGGTAAATCGCAGCGCGCGCGATCGGAACCAGGGGTGTGCGTAATTACGGTTTACGATTTACGATTTACGGTGTTTTTTCTCGTAATTACGGTTTACGATTTACGACATATTGGACCGTAAATCGTAAATTTTCGTAAATAAAAATACATGCAATGGAAGTGAATCACAAGACATCTCCAATTGACCTGCTCCAATCCCACTTTGCTTATGCTAATATTTTTGGTCAGGAGATGGGGCCAACCCAGGCGTGTTACTACAGCACGATCCCTTTACCACTCTTTAACGTGATTCTATCATTATAACGCGGGACACACGGTCGGAGTTGGAGGCGCTGGCTAACAGATCCGCGTTGCTCGCCGCGCACGCCTCGCTAGCTGCCGCCTACGACGCAATGCGATCTAAAATCACTCTTCATTCGTTTTTCATCCCAAAAGTTTGAAGCTAAAAACCGTTTCCTCTAGTTGGTTTCTCTTCATCCGCAGCAAACGGACACTCAGAAAAGGCGCGAGTGCTAGTTTAAGCGCTCATCTTCGCCCTTTTTCTTAAACCGTTATCTCTCACTAATGCGAGCGATTCTGCAAGTGATTTAGTGGATATAGAAAAACAACTTGTGCTGGGTGACCGATACTGCGCTCTAGATAATATAGAGTTGGCACGGATCGGACTGATACTTTGCGATCTCTATTGAAAGTTGGTGCAAGCTCAGTGCCATATTTTTTTAACGTACGTGCACCGAGTTTGAGCCAACCTTCAGTAGGGAACTCGAAGTACATAATGTACAGCATATGAGTGCGATCCCTACCGACTGTATGTATAATCGATGTTGCAATTCCGCTAGCAAATGGAAGGAGTTCTCAAGTTCGGCTGTTGAGAATCGCTTAGATACGGTGATTTTGGCTTAACGCTTACAACGGCGTTAGCGTTTCAGAAGAGGCCTTACGAGTGTAATTGTGTCTCTGTTGCCCAGCAGATACGCAGTAAGCTGAATCTTACTTGCGGAATTCTCAAGATCTGGGAAGGAGTTGTGGAATGGGTGGTAAAGCAAAGCAGAGAAATACGGGTAAGACGGTGCCATTAAGGGTATGGTATACTATTACGAGACACGGTCGCATCGCTCTGCACAGCGACAGCGACCGGCTGTCGTGTATCTCCCGCTCTTCAAACCTGTCGCATTCACAGTGCGCTGCACAGCGACAGGCTTCAGCACACTTGAAGCATTTCAGCACTTCGCTGCGGCTGACGCGCTATAATTGTTCCTACGGCAACCCATGCCGCTGCTCCAATGGAGGTCCTGCGCGATTTGTGCTAGATTCCATGCCTGTCTCTTATGACAGCGACAAAGTGTACCATACAGCTTAAACATGGTTAGCGGTCAAATACTGAACGCAACTTAATATGTACTTAGTACGTGAAACAGTGGACAGTACGTAGTTTCTCTTGTTTCACCTTATTAATCATATTTTTAGTGGTTATTGTTATTGATTGCTGTTTACGATTTACGATTTACGATTTACGATTTACGGTGGTTTTGTCCTAATTACGTTTTACGATTTACGAAATTTGAAATTTCATTTACGCACACCCCTGATCGGAACCCTATTCACCTGTGATGCCGCGAACACCGCACGGCCAGCCGCCTGGTCCATGCGTCAGACTAAATCGAAAACGGAAACCATAAGTGCCACCCTCGAATACGCAATGCTGTCTTTGTATACACATCTGCGAGCGGATACCTCACGGAAATCCTGGTTTAATATTGAATCCTCCTAACCCCGTCTTGTAGCCACTCACGGTACAGGGTCCGCTGTGTGTAGTCGTCGTCTCAGTTGGGGTTTCCTCTTGTTATTCGCTATGCCTTCGGTGAAGTCCACCTCCTGAGCCCCAGGAGGTATCGTATTTGACTGATGTCTTCGCGATGGCATAAAACTGTCATCAAGTTTGCTCCAGTAGCGTCGTTCCTGGGTTCATTGTACTGGGATAAAAAACAAGAGAAAACTTCCCCTGGAGAAATTTTCACGCGAGAAAGAGTGTACTTTCCATGAGGCTTCGGCCATACTTGACGGCAGTGTTCACGATAAATCGTGGATGTTCAGCTTTTCACAGATTATGATAGGTCAAGAGCTTACTGTGACAGCAGCGTCAGGAAGAACTGCAGAAAGTGACGAGAAAGCGCTTTTTTCCGCCCGAACAGGACTATTTTTGAGAATGTAAGGATTGACCGGTGTGAAAGAATAAAGTCTTTCCCAGTGATAACGTAATCCAACATATCCACTGCTAGACTCTGGAAAACCCGTAGTGACCAGTTGATTTCGATTATCACGAGCAGCGAAGCGGTGAGTTTTGGTGAGATATAAATGGTGATAACTCAGACAGTAGCAGGCCCGGAGCGCAACCGATCCCGCCCCTTCTCGCCCACTGCGACCGAAACGCAGAGCAGTTGATATTTGAACTTGCGGTGCGTTTCGGTTGTGATTGCAACGTGCAGTGCGTTCAGGTTGCTCTCCAGGCCACATGCGTTGACTGACGCGCATTTCGAAATCGGATGGGTCAATCGGAACAAGGAAGAGCATCTGGGCTTCCTGCGATTTTCGAGCGGGATTCTCACTATTTCTATTGTACGGCTTGTAATTGCTTTCCTCTGCTCCATTTGCGCTCAATATTCGACCTTCCTAGAATTCACTGTATTCTTCATATTTGTGTATTCGAAAAATGAAACGTTGACATGTCATGCACACTTTCCATTGTTAGCTTTGAATCGTTCAACGAGATCATTAGAAGGACTCTGAGAAAGGGCGGTTGTTATGAATACCTAATAATTCCAGGGAAATATACCTAATAGTCGGAGAAAAGCAGGTGAAATCAGAAGATTAATGGGTGAAGTTGTGACGGAATCAAAGTTCTAAGCAGGGGAAAGTGTATTAAGCTGAAAGTATTTCATAATCAGCACTAGCTTAGAAAAGGGCTAATTAAGGGTCACATAAATCCAAGGAAATTCAGTAGGGTGGGGGAATTCGGTGAACGTGAAAAACAGATATTCGATCATTATTCGAAATCGACTATCGAAAAAACCTCATATTCGATTATTATTCGAAATCGACTATCGACACTGACAATTATTCGAACATATTCGATCTTCGAATATATTCGAATAATCTAACACAGCCATTACCGGATCCTACCCAGAAATTTCTCGAAGGGCCAGTGCACCAGCATTAGTGTGAGTCAGGGCTGTGCGTAACTGAAATTTTGAATAGCGTAAATTGTAATTTTCAAATCCTCGTAACTCGTTAATCGTAATTCGTAACTGATGAGTAATGAGCTCAAACACAGCCTCAAACCTCATTAAACATGGAAATGCCTCAACTTCCCAGTGGTGATATGTGTTTCAAAATAAATCTGTTTTCGACGAGTACTTGAAAAAGTGCTTTCATCCGAGCGAATCTCTGGTCCGCAATCGCAGAAACCCGCTATGGCAGCACGCGACACGATGACAATACTGGTGGGACCACGCAGTCCCGGCACGATCAACCTTCGTCCCAGCACGACTTCATCACATTACGTGCTGCAACAGCGTTTGTCCACAATTGCGGACTGGAATTTTCTTCTGGTAGGGGCAATACTGGCCGAAAGCGTCTTCTATCCAACGCTTTTTTTGGTTTTCAGCAGAACTTAGCGGTTTTCAAAGTTGAAACTAAAATTTGATGGAGATCAGGGTTCTGACTGAGCATTTTTTAGCAGCCAAAACTAAAGCCGCGAAAATTGATAGGGCAATTGAACCCACGACATATGCGCTAGATCAAAATAAGCACGGAAATTCTCAATAGAGCGAGATTTGTATATTTTTTCCCAACCTTTGACAAGGTGCTTCTATGGCTGTCGACGATGGCTAATTTGGATTTTATTCTTTTTTATCGATTTTTGGAAACGAAATAGAAACGAATAGGTGACAAAATGAGTAATACTCAAAGGGGTGGAGTAAATATCAAATAGCAGCAAGTTCTGCGGCTCATACTCGTTAGGGCAGAAAATGTCGAAGTAACAAGTTCACGAAAAGCGAAAAAAAGCTATGAATCACTCCTAATCCAGAAGTTCCGCGAACACTATCCCCAACTCAGAGAGTAGCACTGATGGAATCGCTGGCGCGTGGCGGGCCGAACAACTCCCATCTCGCTATACGACCGCTACCGTTCTAGGAGAAAGCGCGTCATTTCGAATGTATCGCGCCTCTTCACTGTGGACACCCAGCGAAGACGCGACGCGACGTAGCGTGATCGAGATGTAGGCTGATTATAACATCGCGTCGTGACGCGAATGAACTCTGAACGGGGTCTAACGAAACGCCCGCTGGTGACGCGCTTGCGTTGTATGAATAGAACCGCTGTGGGTGGCATCAGACAGCTGCTAGTGTAGAAACGATGCGTATCGATTTTGCGTGCCGCCACTCATGAACCCTGCCTGAGCGGAATATTGAAAATATTGAGCAGTTCAAAAGCTTTCGATGCCATTCTTAAAAACTGCCTCTTCAAAGCAGTAGTGTCGCAAAACTCTGAATTCTGTTGGCCCGTAGTTAAATTAATTCATTTATTCGAAACTATTCGATTTTCGATATTCATTAATTCGAAATAGAGAATCGAGTATACTCATTCATTCGTTCATTCGAAAATTTTCAGGTCGAATATAGTCATTCATTCGTTTATTCGAAAAATTTAAAGTCGAATAAATTCATTCATTCGTTTATTCGAAAAATTTGAATTCGAATTTATTCTTTTATTCGTTTATTCGAAAATTTTGAGGTCGAATATATTCATTCATTCATTCATTCATTCATTCGGTCCGTTTAGTCAAAAAGCACAACTATACTGTGACGTCATCAGCCAACAGTTGCGCTCAGGGCGCTGGAAGAATCAGTCTCGTTGGTAGCACCCGGAGCGCAACGCATGCGGCCTGGATCGCAACATATGTGGCCCGGAAATTGCCAAATTTGTCACCCTGAGCGCAACATGGACGTGGCTCCGGGTGCATTCGGGGTGGGCTCAGGGCCTGCTATCGTCTGAGAAGGAGGTTCCGACAAAAAAGCCACCGCTCCGCGCTGTGATAGCCGAAAACAGGAGTTCATTTCAAGTGAACCAGAGTCTAATTATCGGAATCATTACCTTTGCTGACCGCCTGTATACGTGACTCGAACGCCAACGTCTGACAGGGAACGAAATTCTTATGCCGTAGAATAGCGTGTTTCGGTGTGTCGGTTGCTTCCAACACTACTCATTCTATCATGGAAAAAAATTGCAACAATGTTCTTGTCCTATACACACCGAAACTCAGCCTAAATTAGAAATGCTTTGTTATTCTAATCTCCCTATACGTATACTATCACGTAACTTATGTTTTCTTCTAAAATAAAACAAGGAAGTCCAGGAATGAATTCCCCGAGGTAGCAAAAATGGTGCTATGTGGGAAGGGGGGGGGGCACTGTTGTATCGCACTGGGCCACGCCCATTTTTCCGTGCCGCAATGACTCTCCTGATTTTGGCAGGGGAGGGAAACCCCGTTTAGGTGGTCAAATTTAGTGCGGCACAGTAAAATGGGCGTGGCCAGGTCCATCGCGCCATAGTGGCCCCCCCCCACTTCCCACATAACACCGCAAAAATTTCGATGCTGTCGTAGAATGAGTAGTGTTGGACGCAATCGGCACATAAAACACGCTATTTTACGGCATAAAAATCTCGTTCCCTGTCGTTCTTCAGAAAGAATTAGTTTGGGAGGCGTAGTGGCGCAATGGGTTGGCTGGCCCACGCGGTTTTCCCCCACTTCGTGATCGCTTTTCGTGATTCTCTCTTGACTGTTTTCATCGGTGGGTCTCAGAGCTTACGTTTCTGTCAAAACACCAGAGATTATTTCATCGTGAACACTGCCTTCAACGATCAGTGACAAGCGTAAAGTCCCCGAAACGCTTCCGCACACCGCTCAAACGCTTCCGCGCAACGCTTGATGGCTGGCACATGCTCCCAGTACGGAGGCGGCGCGGGGCTATGCTCCGTCCGAAGTCAATGTCCTAGCGTCAAGTGATGCTGGTAGGGTTGCATCTTTAACATTTGCTATTGATCTCACTCCCCAGCAACCACTGCAGCTGGCCTGTCGCTGATGGTTGGGGCATCGCAGCTGTAGCGACTGTCACTAATATTACCAATACCATCGTTAACCCCGTGCTATTCTCGGACTCGTTGCATGCGTCATCCTTCAAGCGTCAGGACGGATCCTACCTCTCGCGACTAGCGACGGCAATAGTGCTTAGCAGGCATATCGATTATCGGTCGATACGCATGGCAAACATTGCGTCGCGTCACTGGTCGTGGGAAGTATAACCCCGGCCTTATGCATCAGAGTTTGAGAACTGGCGCACGAGGCTCCAGCGACTTGACGCTTGCCACTGTCGTTGGCGGAGAACGACGCCTTAGGACAATGTTACTCGACTAGAATCAACGAAGCGACTATATGCTTGTGTGATCGTAAAATCCGTTGAAGCTCTCACGGTTTGTTTCAGGGTTTCTTATCTCAATGGAAGCTTGTTTAAATTATCAGAGTTCCAACAGGCAAACGTGCTAATGGTACCGCATGGGTCGCATTTTGGTTATAGCAGCCTCGAAGAATGGACTCTCCAGCATAAAAATCTGCGTAAAGTCTTCGACGCGATGAATGCCGAAGGCGAAATCAATATAAAGGAAGTTTTGAGCACTCTATTTCGAAATGTTTTTTTTTCATACCTTCTCTCATCTTGCATTTCGTACGAGAACGAGGCACATGGACAATTTCTTCAGGTTTGGCACATCAGCTGATTTTTTCGACGCGTTAGACAAATGGCACAACAGGCACCCTGAGAAGAAGCGATCAAAACTGACAGGCGACTTTTTCCCTTACGAGTGAGATTCGATGTTCTCGATCCTCTCCTCAGCATTCAGCAACCCTGGGATGCCATGAATAGTTGCAGCGCAGTTTTCTTCCACTTCAGTGTTTTTTATTTCATTTCGCCTAGTTATCACCACAAGACACATTTAGTGAGGGCGGTGATGCGGCTAGTGGATATTTCTCAACTGGCAAGTATTACAAGGCGCAGGAGCGTCGAGTCCATGTATGTCTTTTCGCTGTGTTTCCGATATGTTTGAAGTTCTGGAGTGTCTTGCATCAATGCGTCGGCTGAAGTAAGGATGCGCAGCGACGCGCGCTCGCGCAACAATTTGAATTTGAATTAATTGAAGCGTGCGTGCGGCGATGCACTTTATGGCGGCTTTTTGATCGAATCCACAGCTCACGGCGGCGTGGATCCCCGCTATTAGGCGCGCCGCAGTGATGAGAGGGTAGCCGCGCATTTGGAGCTGTGGATTTGATCAGCAAGCCTTCCTGACCTTTTTCGCCGCATTCATTTCCACCACTAAATATTCTCATGTCACTGCATCATATTAGTGTTCCAACTATTTGTTGCGTGTTTGACACTGCACTACCTACACGGCATCGTAATCCTGTACGGAAAGATTGATGTTGTGATAGTATGGTGGCACTGGCTCCCCTTCTCTTCCCCGTGGTGGTTTTCAGACCTGGCGGTCACTTTAGGTCTACGCTTCGGCTGTGTGTGCGGCTGGTTGATGTCCAACCTCAGGAGATAAGTCGGGCTCTGGGCATCAAGGCAAGGCACGCTCAATTTTGACACTACCGAAATTCGGGTTAGATAGATTAGGCTGGCCTATCCGAACAGGGTCTGGACGTTGTACAAGTTATCAGTACCTACTTTTGTAGAGAACAGCTTTGAAGTATGGGATTACGGTATTCACAGCATAATAATCATGACTAGAATGCCAGTATGTGCACAGGAGTTTGGAGAAATGTGTGGACTATGACTAAAACATGGAAGATGGACACACTGTTGTGACACGGTCCTTCACTGAAATGGCTATAATAATCCGAAGAAGACCGTTTTTTTTCCGCAGATTTCGCACGTTTTTCATGACTACCTGTAGCATACGCTCCGACTCAGCGGGAAATTAATGCCCACGCCCTTCTTTAAGAGCTGTGTCTACGATAAATCTCGTGTTTGAGTTTTCAGTGTGAAACACTACGCTGGCGGGTGCTGGAGGGGATAGGCTTGAAGAAAGCATCGAAAACGGGTGAGCATTCGATAAAAAACAACGGCGAAGTCAAGGTTTCGCTAGCCCAGTGCGCCTGCTCTCCGCCCGCCCCGTTCTGACGAGCTTATGACGCCACGGTCGTTTTGAATGGCGAATCGCCAAGAAACTCCGTTACGTCCATTCAGATCTATTCGCGAACATTTCGCCATGCCATCAGCGCGCTTGCGGAAACTAGCAGGGCCCGTAAGCTCGCCCACGCCTTGAAAGTTAGAAACCGCTATTTTAGCTTATTCTGAGCGTTTTTTTCGCTATTTCTCGACTATTCGATAGTCACGATCGGAAAACCCCAGTTTTGAGTCGTACTCGAGTGTGATATTTGACGCTAACACTGCCTTTAGCACAAATCTCTTCCATTCAGTGGTAGTCACGTCCAGTAAACCTAGTCGCCCGACAAAGGTGTCAAACTTAGCCTAAAACAACAGTTGCAACGTTAGATTGTGTGACGACTCAACGTCTGCACTGTAGATACTACTGGCTCGGTGTTGAGGTCGAACAATTACGAGGAGGTTGGGGGCCAAATAGAATCACTCGCTTCCTATACTCGGATATACGCTATACGGGTTACCGAACAGGATCGAACCAGATCCAGCTAAAATCGGGCATTCTGATAAATTTGAACTTCTTATTTTGCTCGGAAATCAAATGCGCTGAAAAGTGGGAATTTGCGCATGCAGATCCTTTGAAGCTGAAGAGGTACAAGTGTGTCCCAAAGGTGTCGCTTTCGTGCTACTTTTCCGTCATAACCGGGAACTGTTCCCTGTATGACTTGTTGAAGCGACTTGAGGTAATGATGCAGTGTTATGAACATTTTGTATATTGTAATGCAGAGCAGTCTTAGTGTATTGCCTTCCGCCACATATTGCTATTTATTGTAGAAGCTTATGAGAGCTGCAGATATTCTAACAGCTCAAGTGGAGAGTTCACGTGAAGAAGCGGAACGAAGTAACGTCGCGAAATCATTGCAGAGCGCTCGTCGTGCTCTCCTTCTTTTTCAACATCACGATGCTATCGCCGGTAAGACTTACGCCGGGATCACACACTAGCGATAGCGACAGTTCATATCTGTCATATCGATTTTCAGTCTGTATAGATGGTAAGCATTGCGGCGCGTCGCACATCGCTGGAAGTATGATCCCGGCCTTAGCTTAGAAGTTATAGTAGAAGCTTTTTGCTGCTACCCTTCTACGTATGATGCTTCGGTAGCAAAGATGCTTCAGGCACAAGCGCAAATCATGTAATGGAAGATTATTCGGATAGGCTGCATAATGCATATCTTTCGCTGGAATCGATAATTGCATCCGTTTTTGCCTCTATCACAGACTCCAAACCTGAAATGGTTACTGTCTCGTTACTCATTTGCATAATCATTGCTTCGCGTTGTCCGCTGACATATACACAAGAATTCAGGTCGAATACTGCAATGCTGACGGCCAGGGATGTTCGCAAAGATTTATTAGTATCACAAAGAATATGCCAATGTGAGGATTCTTTTAATGTTGACTGATTACCTTTTGCCGTAGCTAACCTCGTTAAGTCTGGCCTGTAATTTTGTGCACAGCATTCGTTGTCTCTAAGGGCCTATTTATGCAATACCGCTGCTAACATAGGGAAAAAAGGGCGAAATGGGCAAAGTTGGCAACAATAGGGTCTTTTGCCTAAAACCTTTGAAGTACCCCATGTTGAAATTTGGAGAGAAGACATCCTCTCAAGAGCGACCTATTAGTTCCAGTCATATTAAGAAAGTCCGACAAAGTTTACGGGGAAACGCCTTTCAAAAGGACAGTTGTTTCCATCATGTTTTTCGCGCGGTGAATACTTTCCGCCAATCACCGCTCGCGAATTTACTCGTTATCGCATTATGAAGCGACTGTGCCCAAAAACAGGTTTTTCCATGGAGTTTTCCGGACATATTCGATATGATTGGAACCAAGAGGTTGCGCTGGGAGCTGACCATGCGCCATCGCGGGACTGAAGCTAAGAAGATGAAGAAGAGGAGGAGGTTGTGCTGAAGAGGAAGGTGTTATCAAATTTTATATTGAAGCCTTCTAAAGCAACTTATGAACCAGAAACAATTTTCTTGCCAACTTTGACCATTTTGCCCCTTTTCCATATGTTGCACGCGCTCTTGACCGTTGGTTGACCACGAAGCAGCCACAGCTTGGCCGCGAACTGACCACCTCTGTAACAAGGATCAGCTTTATATTTCAATGTATAGTACAGTTCAACTCCGCATTGCCGTTCAGTCCGCAAAGTGCGCGCTGATTGCGAAACGTGCTGCGGCGCGGTTGCGAGGATCCTCAGACAGGTAAGTGGGATCACCCGGGCGGTGGGATCACCCGGGCACCAAAGGCAAAACCCGCCCGGGTGATCCCACATTCCTGTCTGAGGATACCCGCGACCGCGCCGCAGCACGCTTTCGCAATGAGCGCGCACTTTGCGGACTGAACGGCAATGCGGAGTTGAACTGTATCTGTTACTAGGAACAACACAACCACTACACATTAAGTCATGTAAAAAGCCATGGATGCAGCCGCACTCTCTTTTAAAGGCAGTGGTCGCGATCAAATATGCTTGTCGTCTTTTTCTCTCCAAATCCTTTCCTGGGTCTCGAGTAGTGGGACCTATAAGAAAAAATCGCGAAAAAACCACTGTTTTGGGCCAAATTTGAAGCCTGAACTTTCTTGTCTTTTGATGGTGGACGAGCCGTCTCCACATCATCGGCATCGATGACCTCTTATATCAAGAACATCAGCTAGCTTGAAATTGAATGTCAATCAGTGAACCTTCGAATTTATGTACACATCTAGTCAAAAACATTGACTGAAGTGATGCTTTCATTATTCAACTGTTTTTATTCGTTAAATTTGCATTTATTTCGTCCTCAGAATGTCGATGATTTTTGACTGCTCGGCATGAGACCGCGATCTGTTTCGTCATCGCTGTGCACGTGTGCACGAACTAGCTTCTTTGGGCCCTAGAAACTCTATTTGTAGACCGTTTTTCACCGCGCTACCTTCATAGTTTTTCAGCTGTTTTTGATCTAAGCTGATTTTTGTAGTTTTTCCGATAACGTTTTTCATCGTGACCACTGCCTTTAAACCTTGAATTCGTTGACGTTTTTCGAGACCTCAGCTAACTCTGAGAGAATCTTTCGCGCTAATGCCGTGATGCTTCCGCGATCCGCGATAGTACCGTGTTCGCGATAGTTACCCAATTGACTCATCCGTTAACATTCTCGTTCTCGTGCCGTGATGCTACCGCGATCGTTACCCAATTGACTCATCCGTTAACATTCTCGTTCTCGTGCCGTGATGCTACCGCGATCGTTATCAAGTTTGCTGCGCTAGTACCGTGGTGCACTCGCGATCCGCGATCGTTTCTCCCCGGTCCCGCGCTCTCATGCTATGCATATCTGTAATGCAGCGAGAAATAGGCAACGGCAATACCTTATAGCTTCGTGTTGACCTGATAGGCAGCACCCGTATGAGTGAAACACCGAGAGGGCATGGATTCAGTGCGATCAGGGGTGGAGGCTGGCGGGATCTCGCTACCGTCCCTCGAGAGTTCCGGGCTCGGTTCCGCGATGTAACATCCCGAATAGATCAATGTCTAGACGCGATTTGCTCTCAGGTTGAAAGTGGTGGAATCTCGCACGTTCCGTGATAGCTCCAGGCTCGATTCCTCGCGGTTCCGCGATCGAGCACCGTGGGAGCATAGGTGAACGAACGCGGCACGCTCTCGGTTGAAGACTGGCAGAATCTCGCAATCGTTCTGCGATACCCATGCTAGTATCTTCTCAGAGCCTACCAGAAACCGAGAGGATTCTATCCGTGGACGATCGCGGGGGATTCTCTCAGAGAACGATTTGATCCCATGGATCATTACATTCGCAGTGCAACATATGGAGAGTTGGAAGTCGAAGGAGACAAGGGAATTTTGTCAGTTTCGAGGTTATCAAACGGAAAAAGCACATCGAATTATATATTTTCTCGCGGCTGCTTATTTTTACTATATTATCTGTTTAGGACATGATTAATAAACACCAAAAAAGGCTTAACTACATCTTTATACTTATTCTTGAGTTATAAACAACAAATAGTTAACGCATTATTAATGTTTGCCTTGGTATTCGTCGTTTCTACGTAGTGCGAGAAAAAGAAATTTCCAAGTGTGCATTTTTGAAAAACAAAGCTGGGAAACGAGTTGTGTTAACCGCTCGCAAAAAGTCCTCCATAGAACTTTTTTCGAAGCCGTTCTTCGTCTCTCCACTGCAGGCATATTTCTAACCGTCTGTCAGAAGATCTTCAACCGGTAGTCGCATACAATACTCGCGCTAAGTTTAGTAAAAACTGGGAGCATTTGCCAAACTTGGTAAAAAAGCGCACGATGCTTATAACTTTTTTGAACAAATACTTTTTCGGATTCTGAAAACGTTATCATATTCACAGCTCAAATTCCTTGCTAATAATGTGCTTTGCGGACCGAAGTTCCCTGAAAGCGCTTTGTTCTTGAACGAAATTGTTGTTGCGGTCGCTTTTCGAAAACGTCTCGCGCGGCAAAATTTCGAGAAGTAATTGTACAAGTAATATAAGAGCAATGTCCACGTTTACTTCATGTATTAGATGCAGGTGAGACATTCTTGAGATTCGTGCAGGTAGGATTTTCGAACTGCTCCCTTTAGCAATTTGAGGTTTGCGCAACACAAGTAGGACTTTTCAGGAGGTTCCCAAACGTGTTTAATGAGGGATTTCCGAAATTTACCTGCACATATCTCAAGAACGTCTCACCTGCATCTAATACATGAAGAAAACGTGGAGATTGCTCTTCTAATACTTGTACAATTACTACTCAATATTTCGCCGCACTTTGCTGCGCGCGACGTTTTCGATAAATGACCGCAAAAACATTTTCATTCAAAAACAAAGCGATTTTAGGGAACCTCGAGCTGTGAATATAATAGCGTTTTCAGAATCCAGAAAAGTTTTCGTTCAAAAAGGTTACAAACATCGGACGCTTTTTTGCCAAGTTTGGCAAATGCTTCCTTTCAAAACAGGAGCAGCAGCTTCTGAGCCGAGGTTTTCGTCTTTTTCCACTTTCAATCTCAACGGTCAGCCACTTAAGTTAGTAATGTTGAGGAATGAACTTCTCTCATGCCTTATTTGCTGCCATACGAGCTGGTGATCAGCTATCCACTGACTGTGTGATAACCAGCCGCTTAGCGGCGGTTAACTCGCGGCCACCATGCAGATTACTACCACCCTAGCTTTGGTATTGTACCTCGCCATCTCGCCGCCGCTGGTTTCCGCTACGGCAAGTTTTGAGCAAGTGAGAAATGTCACCAATCGCAGACGTGCCACCAGTGCATGAGCAATGAATGAACTTGAAAGTTTTATTTATTCTCGCAGGTTGAGGCTTCTAGAACCATTTCCAATGATCGCAGAAATCCATCTGTTTAGAAAAGTATTCACTATAGAAACAACCTTGCGGTTTCTTTCTGAAAACCGGAAGATTCGGGACCCACTGCAACAACATAATGAAAAGCGGCTACGACAGAGCGCGAGTTAGCCTTATACAGTTGGCATGAATCGTACTGATACACAAAGTAAACCACACCGTACTGGACTCGGCGGAAATTTGATTTGATTTGATTTGATTTATTACGACGTTTAAGACAATCGTATAAAACAGCAATATAATTACTTGAGATACACAACAAACAAGTTCTAAGGAGTCAATAGGAAAAAGAGCTTTCTCTAAAATTAGCTCACGCATCAAGTCACTCCACTATTAAGCAGCTTTAATTAAGCAAAACGCTTAAAGCTTGAGAACTCCATGGTGTTCGTATTTTTACTCATGAGCGCATTGTATGCCAAGGCGGCCCTGGTGCTAAAGGAGTGCGCGGTGTAATTAGATTTCGGCCTTGCAATTCGTATTTTATAACGAAGGTCCTCTTGTCCTCGACCGCATGAGTTGGAAAAATTGTGTGAAGGGGATTTTCACTCTGAGCTTCAAAAGTTTGTGAACCATTGAAACATCAAAGACCTTCCTTCTTGACTGTAGCGAAGGAAGCCCAAATAGACGATTTCTTGCCTTAAATGTTGGGATTCGACTACGCACTATCCCACCTTTCCTAATAAAAAGTTTCCTGGTGAAATTGTTTTGACATTTCTCTATAGCCTCAATATGCTTTCTTTTGCATGGATTAAAAACTGTTGTCCCGCACTCCACGATCGGTCTTACATAAGTTTTGTAGGCCTTCAATAGCGTGGTGACGCTTGTAGTGGATAGCGCCTTAAACAAATGAAAGGTACGGAGGTATGCTTTTCTCTGGATATTCGAAATGTGATTGGAGAAATCCAATTTGTGGTTGTATAGGAATCCTAGATCTTTACTGATTTCACACGACTGATAAGATTATTCTGCATAACGTAACTGGCCTCAACCTTTGAGCTGCCCAGCCGCAAATGCATGGTTTTATGGGGAGCCAAAGGTAACTGCCAGTTTTCTGACCACTGCATTACGGCTGATATCGCATCTTGAACTTTGTTGCAATCGGAAACGGTATCAATTCGATGATAAAATTTCAGATCGTCAGCGTACTGCTGGCAGACTACGCCTCTCCGTGAGAGAATAGTAGGTAACTCAGCTACAAAAATATTGAACAAAACAGGTGAGAGGACCCCACCTTGCGGAACCCCACTTTTCGCCCATCGGACTGATGAGAACGAAGGTCTGACCTTCACTTGAAACGTTCGATTATTCAGATACGACTCAATCCAGTTACACACCAGAGGGTGGAAGCGCAGTTTTTCAATCTTATACATCAACTTTCTATGACTTGCCGATCAAAAGCTTTAGCGAAATCTAAGTATATCACGTCACATGCAGTCTTGTCATCAAGAATACGTGACCACTGGTTGACACACTCAAGCATATTTGTCTCTACTGACCTCCCATTAACAAAACCATGCTGCGACAATGGGATCAAACGATTTCTCTCCAAGTGCGATACAATGTGTGACTTCAGTATCTTTTCGAAAACTCTGCAAAATAGTGAAGTAATACTCACTGGCCTATAGCTTTCTGGGTCACTATAAGGTTGTTTCTTCAATATCCGAATAACAAACGAATGACGCCAGAGAGACGGGACTTGACTGTACATCATTGATTGGTTAAATATGTATGCTAATGGACCAACTATTACATGAGCCGTTTTTTGCATGAATACGAAAGGGATTTCGTCTGGAGTGAGCGAAGATGAGTGCGGCCATTTTGCGAGAATTCGCAGTATCTCGTGTTCGTGAAACCATGGGAACGTATCCATTGGTGTATTTAGTTCTGGATGGAAGTCAGGAGGGTTATCATTATCTTGGATAAAAACACCCTCAAATTGATTAGCTAGTATTTCAGCCTTATCCATATCAGTGACGGCAATTTCATCTTTCTGCTTTAAACTACCTATGCCGGTTTTTCCGTTGTCTGAAAGTTTGAATTTTACATATCTGAAAAAGTTATTCATGTTTCTTGAACCAATTATTCTTTTCTCTACGTTTTTGTTATATTTCAAAAGTTCTTTGTGAAACGTTTCAGAAAATTGTCTAAACCCGGCCCAGTATCCGGTAAGTCTGGCATACTCATAAAGAAAGTCGCGATGTTCCAACATTTTTATCAAGTGAGGAGGGAGTGACCCAGAGGTGGCTCGAACTAGAACCCAAGGGATATAGAGATCGATTGTATGGTGCAGTATGTCCAAAAACATTTCATATTTATCGCTTACTGACATGAGCGTTTCAAAAGATTCTCTCCAACGGATATCCGAAAGGTAGGCGCACACCTGGTTGTAATTACAGTTACTAAATGACCGACGATAAACAAGCGAATTGCTAGGCGATATACCATTGATGCGAAAAACTATGCTATTGTGATCGCTTGTTCCCACTGGCTCCTGGACCAGGACTTTACTGCATAAATCAGCGCTGCTGACTATCAGAAGGTCAAGAATAGAGCTGATGCGTGTAGGTTCATTTATTAACTGGATCATTTCATGATTTTGCAGCATGCTCAAAAATTGGTCAGAAAGTGCCGTATTCGCTTTCAGTATTAGCCAGCATATGTCCGGAAAGTTGAAGCCTCCCACTATCACAGTAGGATTTTGATTTGCTATCAGGTCACTGAGAATTTTGATAAGTTGGTTTGAGTTCACTGTAGTACAAGAAGGTTTCCTATAAACAACCACGAATCGGAATGAGTTCCCATTACAGAGAATATCCAAAGCAAATATCTCATACCCTTCCCCAACAGACTCGCAAAAAACCGTTGAGTGCGAAAACGAGTTTCGTAGAAACAGTACCACGCCAACTCCAGACACCTTGAGTCTATTGCGGCAAATAATGTCATATTCCTCAATCTAGCTACTGTATAGTGCAGATGTAATATGGCGTTGCTTGAGCCAAGTTTCTGAGAAAGCATAAAGATCATAACACGAACCAAGTATTCGATCAACATAGATGGAATTCTTCACCAGTGATCTCAGATTGGCATACAGGCAAGTAATATAATCAAGTTTCGGTGGGCCAGGTGCAATTACTTAATTATGCGCGCATAGGCGACTACATACGGTCAGCACGGATCATACTGATACTTCACGTATCAGTACCATCCGTGCCGACGGTATGTAGTCGCCTATGTGCGCATAATTTCCGCCGAGTCCAGTATGGTGTGCTTGACTTGTTGATTCTATGAGCAGAACAAGAGGGCAGTTGCGACAGAAAGGCGCAGTGCTTACGTCGGTGCAGGAGGGTCTCGCGCGGCGCATTCATGCAGTTGGACTGCTCTCATTGTCAGGCGCCTTTCATTCCGTGTATTTGATCGACGAGCCGGTGCACTTTACGTGGTTCACTTCAGATTTAAATTCGTCTTGTGTGGCTTTCTAATTTCTGTTGACTTCTTAAGCAACTTTTGCATCGTTCACATACGATATTTTTACCGTTCAGGCCAGCCGAATATACTGTGAAACGTTTAACGTGGCGCGGACATGACGCTTGCTCAATTAGAAACTATTGGGTTGATGCATAATTATGGAACGTTTATATTAACGCGTTTTTTCTCTGGTAAAAATGGCCTTTGGTCCTCAATATTTATTCAAACATAATCCTCAATATTTAAATAGAAAGAACGTCTCGAAATTCCCACTCATACCCGCCATATTATGCTCTACCGCTACGTGAAAGGACGGACCGCAGCCGAGTCATTTCGCGATCTCAACGAGCTTTTTGGCGAAGGAACAATTACCGATGGTGCAGTCCGGGAGTGGTTCATTCGCTTTCGCTTTTTCGTCGGCCCGTACATTTTTACAGCGTCCTGCGCACTCCCACTGGGGCCCGCACATTTTCTGCGGCTTCCTGCGCACTTCCACTTGGGTCTCGCACACTTTCTACGGCGTACGGCGCACTCTAATTCTGGTCTTACACACTTCCTGCGTCGTCCTGCAAACTCCCACTGTGGTCCCGTACATTTTTACAGCGTTCTGCGCTCTCCCACTGGGGCCCGCACACTTTCTACGACGTCCTGAGCATTCCCACTGTGTTCCGCAGACTTTTTACGGCGTCCTGAGCATTCCCACTAGGGGCCCGCTCACTTTCTGCGGCGTCTCGCACACTCCCACAGTGGGCCCGTACATTTTTACAGCGTCCTGCGCACTCCCACTGGGGCACGCACACTTTCTACGGCGTCCTGCGCACTTCCACTTGGGTCTCGCACACTTTCTACGGCGTACGGCGCACTCTCATTCCGGTCTCACACACTTTCTGCGGCGTCCTGCACACTCCCACTGTGATCCCGTACATTTTTACAGCGTCCTGCGCTCTCCCACTGGGGCACGCACACTTTCTACGGCGTCCTGCGCATTCCCACTGATAATCCGCAGACTTTTTACGGCGTCCTGAGCATTCCCACTGTGCTCCGCAGACTTTTTACGGCGTCCTGAGCATTCCCACTAGGGGCCCGCTCACTTTCTGCTGCGCCTTACGCACTCCTCAAATCTTATTCACACCAACCGTCTCAAGGAGGGAACAATCCTGGGCAGAAGCCTATCATTAGCTGTATGATTTTCACTAGTTCATTTTTAAAGTTCAGTGAGCGTCGGATGGTTTACAATAACACGTTTACATGTTTCTACCCGTCTTGACCCTCAATTTTGAGGTTCCGCTAAAATTGAGCTTTCAGCTCCAACATTGAATAGAAGCTAGCTTCATCCATTTCCAGCCTTCTGCCAAAAAAATTTACTTCCTAGCTAAATTTTAAGTGTTGCAACAAGATCGTGAATGCCGTCTGAAAAAAAAGGAGATTGACAGTTTTTCTGGTTTTCTCCACTTTCTCGGGTGCCAACAAACCATCCCACAAGGATCATCCCTGTTGTGATCCTAACGGGAGGTAGGGGTGACCCCACCACCACTGTTCGCAGTGGGGTCCACCCCACTGCAAACCGTGGGGAGATGGGCCCATACTTGGGTACCACCCCCTTCCCTTCCCCGAGCCGTGGGGATATCCCCTCGGAGACACAAATTATCCTCCGGTATCCGGTGGATCTTCTGGAAAGTGACTGAGGCCACCTTCCAGGTCCGGCTCCGAAGAGCCGACTGAGGCACACGGTGAGATGAGGAGCCTTTTATACCAGCAACATTGTTAATACCTTTCTCTAAACATGTCTATGTTCATACGCGTCTTGACATAGTACACGTAAAACAGGTTTTAACTTGCCTCAATAGGCCAGAGCCTAACTTTAACAGGATAATTCCTGAGTGAGAATTTTGTGCCGGTGGCAAACTATAATCTTCTCTTTCTGCGGCGCCCTGCGCAATCCTCAAGTCCTATTCACACCCTCCATCTCAAAGCGAGAATAATCCTGGGCAGAAGCCTATCGCTCCAGCCGCGAAGCGGCTGGAGAGGTTTGGTTTTGCCTAGACCTTGTGATCACTTCTAATTTTATAAAGTAGTTTATAAAACCATTTAAACAAATTTTCGGCAGATTCCCTTCTGGATATAAGTGAAGGGGTCCAAAAGACACCAGCTCTCAAAATTTGAGCCGAATCGGTTCACAAATAACAAAGTTGTGAGGCCGAAAGCTTAGGAAAAATTGATGGTGTGCGCCGTAGGCCGTGGGCCGTAGGCCGTAGGCCGTCACGCTTTTCATTCTTCACTGCTAGTATTCACTGCCAATGGTCACAGGCGGTCAATTTCAGGCAGGTAAGTTGGGGGGGGACGCAGGCTGGTGAAAGTGCATCTGGCTTCTGATGACGTCATCGGGACGTCATGAAAAGTGCATCTGGCTTCTGATGACGTCATCGGGACGTCATGAAAAGTGCATCTGGCTTCTGATGACGTCATCGGGACGTCATGAAAAGTGCATCTGGCTTCTGATGACGTCATCGGGACGTCATGAAAAGTGCATCTGGCTTCTGATGACGTCATCGGGACGTCATGAAAAGTGCATCTGGCTGATGACGTCATCGGGACGTCAGCGAAAGTGCATCTGGCTTCTGATGACGTCATCGGGACGTCAGGAAAGTGCATCTGGCTTCTGATGACGTCATCGACGTCATGAAAGTGCATCTGGCTTCTGATGACGTCATCGACGTCATGAAAGTGCATCTGGCTTCTGATGACGTCATCGGGACGTCATGAAAGTGCATCTGGCTTCTGATGACGTCATCGGGACGTCGCGAAAAGTGCATCTGGTTTCTGATGACGTCATCGGGACGTCATGAAAAAGTGCATCTGGCTTCTGATGACGTCATCGGACGTCATGAAAAGTGCATCTGGCTTCTGATGACGTCATCGGGACGTCATGAAAGTGCATCTGGTTTGATGACGTCATCGGGACGTCGCGAAAGTGCATCTGGCTTCTGTTGATGACGTCATCGGGACGTCATGAAAGTGCATCTGGCTACAGATGACGTCATCGGGACGTCATGAAAGTGCATCTGGCTTCTGATGACGTCATCGGGACGTCAGAAAGTGCATCTGGCTTCTGATGACGTCATCGGGACGTCATGAAAGTGCATCTGGCTTCTGATGACGTCATCGGGACGTCGTGAAAAGTGCTTCTGGCTTCTGATGACGTCATCGGGACGTCATGAAAGTGCATCTGGCTTCTGATGACGTCATCGGGACGTCATGAAAAGTGCATCTGGCTTTGATGACGTCATCGGGACGTCATGAAAAGTGCATCTGGCTTTGATGACGTCATCGGGACGTCATGAAAGTGCATCTGGCTTTTGATGACGTCATCGGGACGTCATGAAAAGTGCATCTGGCTTCTGATGACGTCATCGGGACGTCATGCGAAAGTGCATCTGGCTTCTGATGACGTCATCGGGACGTCATGAAAAGTGCATCTGGCTTTGATGACGTCATCGGGACGTCATGAAAAAAGTGCATCTGGCTTCTGATGACGTCATCGGGACGTCGCGAAAAAGTGCATCTGGCTTCTGATGACGTCATCGGGACGTCATGAAAGTGCATCTGGCTTCTGATGACGTCATCGGGACGTCATGAAAAGTGCATCTGGCTTGATGACGTCATCGGGACGTCATGAAAGTGCATCTGGCTTCTGATGACGTCATCGGGACGTCATGAAAAGTGCATCTGGCTTCTGATGACGTCATCGGACGTCAGAAAAAGTGCATCTGGCTTCTGATGACGTCATCGGGACGTCATGAAAAGTGCATCTGGCTTCCTGATGACGTCATCGGGACGTCATGAAAAGTGCATCTGGCTTTGATGACGTCATCGGGACGTCATGAAAAGTGCATCTGGCTTCTGATGACGTCATCGGGACGTCATGAAAGTGCATCTGGCTTCTGATGACGTCATCGGGACGTCAGGAAAAGTGCATCTGGCTGATGACGTCATCGGGACGTCATGCGAAAGTGCATCTGGCTTCTGATGACGTCATCGGGACGTCAGCGAAAAGTGCATCTGGCTTCTGATGACGTCATCGGGACGTCATGAAAAGTGCATCTGGCTTCTGATGACGTCATCGGGACGTCAGCGAAAAGTGCATCTGGCTTCTGATGACGTCATCGGGACGTCGTGAAAAGTGCTTCTGGCTTCTGATGACGTCATCGGGACGTCATGAAAAGTGCATCTGGCTTCTGATGACGTCATCGGGACGTCATGAAAAGTGCATCTGGCTTCTGATGACGTCATCGGGACGTCATGAAAGTGCATCTGGCTTCTGATGACGTCATCGGGACGTCATGAAAAGTGCATCTGGCTTCTGATGACGTCATCGGGACGTCAGGAAAAGTGCATCTGGCTTCTGATGACGTCATCAGGACGTCATGAAAAGTGCATCTGGCTTCTGATGACGTCATCGGGACGTCATGAAAAGTGCATCTGGCTTCTGATGACGTCATCGGGACGTCATGAAAAGTGCATCTGGCTTCTGATGACGTCATCGGGACGTCATGTAAACGGCACCTGGCTTCTGATGACGTCATCGGGACGTCATGAAAAGTGCATCTGGCTTCTGATGACGTCATCGGGACGTCAGGAAAAGTGCATCTGGCTTCTGATGACGTCATCGGGACGTCATGAAAAGTGCATCTGGCTTCTGATGACGTCATCGGGACGTCGTGAAAAGTGCTTCTGGCTTCTGATGACGTCATCGGGACGTCATGAAAAGTGCATCTGGCTTCTGATGACGTCATCGGGACGTCAGGAAAAGTGCATCTGGCTTCTGATGACGTCATCGGGACGTCACGAAAAGTGCATCTGGCTTCTGATGACGTCATCGGGCCGTGAGAAAAAGTGCATCTGGCTTCTGATGACGTCATCGGGACGTCATGAAAAGTGCATCTGGCTTCTGATGACGTCATCGGGACGTCATGAGAAGTGCATCTGGCTTCTGATGACGTCATCGGGACGTCATGAAAAGTGCATCTGGCTTCTGATGACGTCATCGGGGCGTCATGAAAAGTGCATCTGGCTTCTGATGACGTCATCGGGACGGCAGGAAAAGTGCATCTGGCGTCTGTTGAGGTCATCGGGACGTCATGAAAGTGCATCTGGCTTCTGATGACGTCATCGGGACGTCATGAAAAGTGCATCTGGCTTCTGATGACGTCATCGACGTCATGAAAAGTGCATCTGGCTTCTGATGACGTCATCGGGACGTCATGAAAAGTGCATCTGGCTTCTGATGACGTCATCGGGACGTCATGAAAAGTGCATCTGGCTTCTGATGACGTCATCGGGACGTCAGGAAAAGTGCATCTGGCTTCTGATGACGTCATCGGGACGTCATGAAAAGTGCATCTGGCTTCTGATGACGTCATCGGGACGTCGTGAAAAGTGCTTCTGGCTTCTGATGACGTCATCGGGACGTCGTGAAAGTTCTTCTGGCTTCTGATGACGTCATCGGGACGTCGTGAAAAGTGCATCTGGCTTCTGATGACGTCATCGGGACGTCAGGAAAAGTGCATCTGGCTTCTGATGACGTCATCGGGACGTCATGAAAAGTGCATCTGGCTTCTGATGACGTCATCGGGACGTCATCAAAGTGCATCTGGCTTCTGATGACGTCATCGGGACGTCAGGAAAGTGCATCTGGCTTCTGATGACGTCATCGGGACGTCATGAAAACTGCATCTGGCTTCTGATGACGTCATCGGGACGTCGTGAAAAGTGCTTCTGGCTTCTGATGACGTCATCGGGACGTCGTGAAAACTGCATCTGGCTTCTGATGACGTCATCTGGACGTCAAGAAAAGTGCATCTGGCTTCTAATGACGGCATCGGGACGTCAGGAAAGTGCATCTGGCTTCTGATGACGTCATCGGGACGTCAGGAAAAGCGCATCTGGCTTCTGATGACGTCATCGGGACGTCATGAAAAGTGCATCTGTCTTCTGATGACCTCATCCGGACGTCATGAAAAGTGCATCTGGGTTCTGATGACGTCATCGGGACGTCATGAAAAGTGCATCTGGCTTCTGATGACGTCATCGGACGTCATGAAAAGTGCATCTGGCTTCTGATGACGTCATCGGGACGTCAGGAAAGTGCATCTGGCTTCTGATGACGTCATCGGGACGTCATGAAAAGTGCATCTGGCTTCTGATGACGTCATCGGGACGTCAGGAAAAGTGCATCTGGCTTCTGATGACGTCATCGGGACGTCATGAAAAGTGCATCTGGCTTCTGATGACGTCATCGGGACGTCAGGAAAGTGCATCTGGTTCTGATGACGTCATCGGGACGTCAGGAAAAGTGCATCTGGCTTCTGATGACGTCATCGGGACGTCATGAAAAGTGCATCTGGCTTCTGATGACGTCATCGGGACGTCAGGAAAAGTACATCTGGCTTCTGATGACGTCATCGGGACGTCGTGAAAAGTGCTTCGGGCTTCTTATGACGTCATCGGGACGTCGTGAAAGTGCTTCGGGCTTCTGATGACGTCATCGGGACGTCGTGAAAAGTGCTTCGGGCTTCTGATGACGTCATCGGGGCGTCGTAAGAGGTACCTCGAGTTTCTGATGACGTCATTGGGACGTCGTGAAAGTGCGGGCCTACCCCAGACGGGGGCACTCAAGATTCAAGTCAGAAATGGAATGAACCACCGATCTATAACGCTATCAATCAAAGTATTTATACACAACTTCATGAACAACAATGACTGATAGCAGCATCAAGCACCTTTTATCAAGGTTTCCATTGATTTTCATGAGAAAGTCGTGGGTGCCCCCTCGTCTAGGATAGTCCCAAGAGTGCTTCGGGCTTCTGATGACGTCATCGGGACATCGTGAGAAGTGCGGGCCTACTCCAGACCGGGGGGGGACTCAAGATTCAAGTCAGAAATGGAATGAACCACCGATCTATAACGCTATCAATCAAAGTATTTATACACAACTTCATGAACAACAATGACTGATAGCAGCATCAAGCACCTTTATCTAGGTTTCCATTGATTTTCATGAGAAAGTCGTGGGTGCCCCCCCGTCTAGGATAGTCCCAAGAGTGCTTCGGGCTTCTGATGACGTCATCGGGACATCGTGAGAAGTGCGGGCCTACTCCAGACGGGGGGGCACTCAAGATTCAAGTCAGAAATGGAATGAACCACCGATCTATAACGCTATCAATCAAAGTATTTCTACACAACTTCATCAACAACAATGACTGATAGCAGCATCAAGCACCTTTTATCAAGGTTTCCAATCATTTTCATGAGAAAGTCGTGGGTGCCCCGTCTGCCCAGGATAGTCCCAAGAGTGCTTCGGGCTTCTGATGACGTCATCGGGACATCATGAGAAGTGCGGGACTATCCTAGAGGGGGGGGGGCACTCAAGATTCAAGTCAGAAATGGAATGAACCACCGATCTATAACGCTATCAATCAAAGTATTTATACACAACTTCATGAACAACAATGACTGATAGCAGCATCAAGCACCTTTTATCAAGGTTTCCATTGATTTTCATGAGAAAGTCGTGGGTGCCCCCTCGTCTAGGATAGTCCCAAGAGTGCTTCGGGCTTCTGATGACGTCATCGGGACATCGTGAGAAGTGCGGGCCTACTCCAGACGGGGGGGGCACTCAAGATTCAAGTCAGAAATGGAATGAACCACCGATCTATAACGCTATCAATCAAAGTATTTCTACACAACTTCATCAACAACAATGATTGATAGCAGCATCAAACATCTTTTATCAGGTTTTCCATTCATTTTCATGGGAAAATCGTGGGTGACCCTTCCCCGTCTAGGATAGTCCCAAAAGTGCTTGGCTTCTGATGACGTCATCGGGACGTCGTGAAAAGTGCTTCGAGCTTCTGATGAAGTCATCGGGACGTCGTGGAAACCCGGATAGTGGGCAGGTGTTCGGGACCCGTTGCTGCTCATCCGAAAAGTTGTGAAGACCACCCCGTAGAGTGAGCAGGAGCCCAGACTCGATGCTAGCCATCCGAGAAATTATGCCCCGGAATTCGCGCAGGAGAGAACACCTTGCAAAACTTCTGTAAAAGTGTAAGGATGACAACTCAGGCATTCGGGAGCTCCTAGCCCACGACTATGGAGATTGGGGCGAGAATACCGCGAAGTGGCGCAAGCGACTTCGTCGCGGTATTCTTTGGCAAAGCTCGTGGGCCACTAGCGAAATGCTTTTTTCCAACTTTATAGTAGCCCACGAGTATACGGCTGTCCTTTATCGACGATTTGCTGTCGCTACTAGCCCACGACAAAGCAGTTTTTTAAATTTGCACGTACGCCCGACACTGATCGTGTCAAGACAGATCGAAACGTGTCCAAACAATTCGCCACGTCATGGTTGGGCGTCATTCTTGATTTTTTTTATTCCTGTTCTTGTGATGCTGTCTTCTGACTGCAATTCTCAAGTAAACTTCAAATACCGAGCGGTGCCGATTGCCACAAGAGCATAAAATGATGGTATCAGTTGCATTTCTATATATCAGGCTCCCAAATGAAAGTTAAATCAAAGCATTTTATGGCTTTGTGGCAATCGGCACCGCTCGATATTTTTCGTCTAGTCGATGAATGATTCTGCTTTAAGAAATCTACTTATAAAATCTCATGGAATTTTTAGGGATTTACGAGTGATAACGTTATCACATATCTGATAACCAAATAAATTTCCAATCTCATGACTGAATCTTTTCATTTCTACTGTGCTTATCTGGGTCAAATTCCGGTCCGCAATTGCGTCTCGACACGCTTTGCGGCCGCACGCGCTCGAGTCAATAGAGTTTCCAGCTCCAAAGCCGACTCGAAATGGCTTTTTTAGACAGTTTTCTTCAATTTTGTTTAGTTTCCAGTATCTAAAACCCACCTAGAGTCAACACATCGGCAACTGCGGCGCTGGAAACTCTTCCGACTCAAAAGCGAGCGGCCGCAAAGCGTGTCGAGACGCAATTGCGGACCGGAATTTGACCCAGATAAGCACAGTATGAGTAAGTCTTGGATGCCCCCCCCCGAATAATGTTATCCAGCCCACCCCCCCCCCCAATCGACTCATTGGCCGTCGGACAGATTTTTGCATTGGAGCAGGCTTTTTGCGCTAGCCATCCAATCTCCTCAGAAAGTATCAATATCACAATCTCGCAGGATTTCTCAATGGTACGAGCAAATTTCAAGGATAGAATGGCTCAATCCACATGTATAACTGGTTTCGATATAGTTTGACTGTACAACAATGAAATGTATCACTGTAGAACTATAATGAAAATATTCTATTTTATTACGTTTTAGACATCAGTGACGCATATAATTATGATTATGAATGTACTATTCTAGAACTATTTTTGGCGTAGAATCCGATTATCGTCTTCGCAGCTGCCTGAAACCACTCTGAAAAAAATTATACGCTTTTTTCAAAGCCTGGTGGCAAAGTAAGGGTACCCCCCATGATTTTTTGGTGTTTTGGAGAAAAATCTCGGATTCGGCTCAAAATTTGTATGAAGGGGTAATCCAGGGTGCTGAACACGAATTTGAAGTCCGTTTGTCAAAATTCTGAAGTTTACTGTGGGTTACGGTAGGTACCACGCACTATAGGGAGCGAAACGTACCTCAATAATTCGAAAATCGACAAATGGACATTGAATTCGTGTTCACCGCCCCGAATAACCCTCGCATACGAACTTTGAGTCAAATCTGAGACTTTGACTAAACTACCGTATACCCATCGCGATCTACCGTAATCTGAATGAAGTCGATAAACGGACGTCAGATTGTTGCTCAGCACTCCAAATAACTTCCAAAGACACAATTGTCCTGCGAAATTGTGATATTGATACTTTCTGAGGAGATTGGAAGGCTAGCGCGAAAAGCCTGCTCCAATGCAAAAATCTTTCCCACGGCCAATGAGTCGATTGGGGGCTGGGTGGGTTGGATAACATTATCCGGTACTCTTTCGGAATAGACGACCCACTATGGAAATTTCATGAGAATTGTTCATTGCAATAGAGCCGTCGATTGATTTAGCCTTTTTCAAACACACAGAACTGTTTGATGAGACCAACAGAAGGGTCGGTCAATCCCAAACAACTGCTCATTTCATTGTAATCTTAGATGAGTCGTCTATTCCGAAAAAGCACCCATTCCCCCCTAACTAGTTTTGCACCCTCATTTGCGCGTTTGTGATGATGGCGTATCGCGCAGTCGATTACGTGCACAGTGTGCATCTGCAGACATGACAGACACTCCTGCACACTGCGCACGTCTGGGGCACTTCCTGCACACTGCGCACGTTTCGCTGTCCCCTGCGGTTTTTGAAGAGGATACATTTTATGTGATGTTCTTCAGCCTTCCCTCATATATAATTTCGATTCTTCAGGAATGATGTTCGTCTTTATGATGAAACGAACGACGTTCTAACCCCAAGATCGGTAAGTTCTAACGAATATGCGTCTGAGCCGGCCCAGTTTACTCCGAAGATGGTGTTTTAGAAGAAAGGACGTAGAGACAGCGGCAGTCGTGACGAGAATCTGGATGATGGAGTGGAAGGATGAATTTACTGGAGCGTCACCCTGTGATGTTGATCAGCTGCCCGGGCTGAAGCGTTTAACTTCTGCCAGGTCATGATTTCGTGGCTCGTGATAACCGGTGTTCAAACTTGTCTTCTTGTTTTGTTGTTGATTTTACCTTGTTGAAATATGTTTTTTATTGCTATTTTTGAAGATCTTGTGAATCAGGGTTCCTAGGCCCTTGCTGCATCTCGTGATCTTGTGTTTTTGGAGCCTTTGTTTTGAAGCATGATCTGGTGAATTTCGGGTCCCCAGGCCTTTGTTATGAGAAATGATTGTGTGAATTGAGGTGCCTACGCGAGAGTTAGGGTGCTAGGCGAGAAGAATTCTGTTGTGTTTTTTTTGTAAAGTCTGAAATATTTTTGCGTTTACGTGTCATACTACTTGAATTCTACTATGAATCTGTATTGCTGGTGTTCACGGAACAACTTGAAAGAAAGCGGTACAAGTCTAGTTAATGAGCTGTGGGATGGCGCATGAGCAGCATTCCAATCAGTGGCTTAGCTGAAGAGCGATTCAATACTTTTCGAGCGACAGTCAAAATCTGGGTTAGCAGCAGTAGAAGCGTGGTTGAACAGCTGTGCAATACGAGGTCAATAGCTGGTCAACACCACGAGGGCAGCACGTCATTTGCGCGAGAATAGTCCGTCAATAGCTCGCAAATAGTACGGCAGTAACGCGAGTATAGCACTTCAATACCGCTGCAGTAGCGCGATAATAGTACGTCAATAGTGCGGTATGAACACGACAGAAGTGCGGCGATAGGAGTATTATAACGCGTCGAAAACACGACGATAGCAAGACGAAACCGCGAAAATAACGCATCCAGACCGCCACAACAACGTGAAAAAACCCCGAAAATAACGCGTCTAAACCGCGCCAGTAGCATAACAAGACCGCCACAATCGCGTGACAAAACCGCAACAATAGCTTGACAAAACCGAGATAATCGCATGACGAAACCACGGCATAGCATGGCGAAACCGCGACAAAACCGCTTCTATGCAGCGGGAGTGGCGCTGCTTTTCCGCGATAGTGGCACATCAACACCGCGACTATCACGATTTGGGGCTCCTAGCCCAGTTGTCCGAGCGCTCGAAGCGGTTTTTTCGTGGGCTAGCAGCGTCCCAGTGCCAGAGAAGCATAGCAAGCAGAAAGTTTGAGATGTTATGTGAGTCATGTCAGGTCATGTTGCCACGCTGCTTTTCAGTTTCGTAAGGTCATTCACACAACCCCACTTTGAGTGCTCCCTCTTCCTTCTTCTCCCGCCTTCTGATCTTTTCTGCACTAAGTTGTGGTGAGCGCGAAGCGCTCTCCAGGATTTGGCTTTGATCTCTTCCCGCGCGGATGCCCTACAATGAGATCACCTATTCATACCGTCAACAGAGGTATGAGCTGTACACTGTTCGACGCGCTGCAAGAAATTACATATGTGTGCAACTTTTCATCCCAACTGGTCCCCGCTTTCTAAAGTTATGACCTCTCAAAGTACGCAAAAACGTTCTCCACCACCGCCTCCGCCTCCGCCTCCGCCTCCGCCTCCGCCTCCGCCTCCGCCTCCGCCTCCGCCTCCGCCTCCGCCTCCGCCTCCGCCACCGCCTCCACCTCCGTCCGTCGAAAACCATTTTTTTGGAAGGCGTGGACCAAATCGCTCGAAAATTTGTGACTAGAGGTAATCGGCCACGGGAATGACGAAAATAATTGTCAGAACTCACCATAATGACTTCTGGGCCCCTAACGGGCGTTTGAAACTCGGAAACCGGCCTCTCAAGATTAGTTTATAAAAATGACGGGTTTTTCGTTATCAGTCATTGTTTTCTTAGAGACTCCATATAAATACCTTGCTCTCTAGGGTGGTGTACTCTAAACGTCCGGCTTGGAACAGGACGCTATGCGGAAGGGTTGTTTTTGAGCGTGGCGAGTGTTTGTACCCTGCGCACCAAAGATAAGAAGTCGTCGCAGGGTGTGCTGAAGTGTCGGTTGACTATGCGAGACCGCAGTAGGAGTATGCAGGACGTCGTGGAACTACAGCAACCCCTCAGTAGGGGTGTGCAGGACGCCGTAGAATGTGTGCAGGACCTCAGTAGGAGTGTGCAGGACCTTAGTAGGAGTGTGCAGGACATCATGGGACCTGTGCAGGACCCCAGTAGGGGTGTGCAGGACGTCGTAGAATGTGTGCAGGACCTCAGTAGGAGTGTGCAGGACCTTAGTAGGAGTGTGCAGGACATCATGGGACCTGTGCAGGACCCCAGTAGGGGTGTGCAGGACCTCAGTAGGAGTGTGCAGGACATTTTGGGACCTGTGCAGGACCCCAGTAAGGGTGTGCAGGACGTCGTAGAATGTGTGCAAGACCTCAGTGGGAGTGTGCAGGACCTTAGTAGGAGTGTGCAGGACATCATGGGACCTGTGCAGGACCCCAGTAGGGGTGTGCAGGACCTCAGTAGGAGTGTGCATGACATTATGGGACCTGTACAGGACCTCAGTAGGAGTGCGCAGGATATCATAGAACGCGTGCAGGACCCCAGTAGGGGTGTGCAGGACGTCGTAGAATGTGTGCAGGACCTCAGTAGGAGTGTGCAGGACCTTAGTAGGAGTGTGCAGGACATCATGGGACCTGTGCAGGACCCCAGTAGGAATGTGCAGGACATCATGGAACCTGTGTAGGACCCCAGTAGGGGTGTGCAGGACATCGTAGAATGTGTGCAGAACATCAGTAGGAGTGTGCAGGACATCATGAGACCTGTGCAGGACCCCAGTAGGTGTGTGCAGGACGTCGTAGAATGTGTGCAGGACCTTAGTAGGAGTGTGCAGGACATCATGAAACATGTGCAAGACCCCTGTAAGGATGAGCAGGACTTCATGGAATGTGTGCAGGACATCAGTAGGAGTGTGCAGGACATCATGAAGCGTGTGCAGGACCCCAGTAGGGATGAGCAGGACGTCATGGAATGTGTGTAGGACCTTAGTAAAATTACACAGGACATCATAAAACGTGTGCAGGACCCCAATAGGGGTGTGCAGGACATCATGGAATGTGTGCAGGACCTTAGTAGGAGTGTGCAGGACATCATGAAACGTGTGCAAGACCCCTGTAAGGATGATCAGAACTTCGTGGAATGTGTGCAGGACATCAGTAGGAGTGTGCAGGACATCATGAAGCGTGTGCAGGACCCCAATAGGGGTGTGCAGGACATCATGGAATGTGTGCAGGACCTTAGTAGGAGTGTGCAGGACAACATGAAACGTGTGCAAGACTCCTGTAAGGATGATCAGAACTTCGTGGAATGTGTGCAGGACATCAGTAGGAGTGTGCAGGACATCATGAAACGTGTGCAAGACCCCTGTAAAGATGATCAGAACTTCATGGAATGTGTGCTGGATCTCAGTAGGGATGTGCAGGACCTCAGTTCAATGTTCAGGACACCGTATGCAAGCCAGGCCTCCGAATCTACAAGAACGATAGTTAAGTCCGCCAGAACAGGGCTACCGTAATCTCACTCGAGTTGGCTCTAAAATTTTCTAAGTTCTGACTCCGAATTCGCTTCATCTTCCCTACAGGTGGTGATGTTTTCCTGCTTTTTAGTCCAGGCAGATCCTCAACTGCTGACCCCTAGAGAAGGACGGTGTGTGAACCAAGACACACCGCTCTTCACTTCTTTTATACTTTATCATTGATCAATTGGGTATCATCAAATTTGTTTACGAGAGCCGAATAACATCATTCCTAAGATTACGGTAGTCCTCTTCTGGCGCACTTAACTATCGTTCGCGCTGGAAATCAATTTCCATTTTCAGGCTCAATTTCATGATTGAGCCCGGTAGACCACACTGGTAAACTTTGGCGCGTCAAAAACGTTGGACGATGAGGTTAATATCCGCCACCAATTCTCACCAGTCATCTAGCCCTTTTTCCTAGAATGTTGGTGCGACAGTAAGATAACAGGAAAAATTGGTTACGGCACGAACTCCACATGCAGAAAAAATCCGAAAATATTTTTGGCGCGAAATTCAAATTCGTATTTACAATGTGTTCCGATTGACTTTTCTTTACAAATGAAGGTTTTTCATGGGCCCCTTCAACATTTTCTTTCACTAGAGGGGCCAAGCTACGCAAAAACTCATAGAAATGATGAAAAACTCTGATAAAAGAGGCCTGATACTGCGCTATCAATCATTGTTTTTATTAGAGCTCTACGGAAATACTTCGACTGGTAGCCTCACCAATGGGCCGTTCATTTCATTTCTGTTTTGAATGGTGCGTGCCCCCCCCCGTCTAGAAGAGTGCCTAGAACCTGTACAATTGGGTCATTTTGAAACTCAATTCTTCATTTTTCGACTTTTAAATTCAAAAAGTATATGCCTTGCATCTATTTGTAGGAAACCGCGTTGCAACAATTATCTTGCAGTCTTAGCAGCGGAGCGGTTGTTTCTTCATTTCTACCACTATGTTTTGAAGAAAAACAACTTGCCTTTTAGAGCTTGACGATATTGTAGAAGGGAAACCCTTGTAAAAAGTTGTGAAATTTCTGAAAGTTGGGCTCCGCAGAAAAGGTCAAGGATTTGGCATTGCTCTTAAATGTCGTGAAATTGTTTTATTGGATTGGGCTCTCAACTTGATTTTTCAAATGTAGTGAAATTGTCGAATTGATTTGGCTGTGATGATACTATATGCAGATAACATAATCATTAAATGTAGTGAAATTGTTGCAAACGAATTTGGCAGGAGCTCTATGAATTATCACAGTCAAATCACGCGTCAGAAGGGGTTTCTCTTGGAGCGCATATTGAATCAAATGAGAACAAGAATAACTCTAGCAGAAAAACCTTCTCATACAATGTGAACCGTGAAAGCGTTCAGGACACGAAGACATAGCATTAGTAGCTAATAAATTGCGTTAGATTTCGTTTTCATGATCTTTATCTAATCGGTGAAGGAAGGTCTGGTACCTTAGTAGGAGCTACACTGAAAAGGCAGAATAACATTCGAAAACCTTATTTCTAGTCGATAAGGCCAGGTTTCGTTCATTGTTGGCTGTTTTCTTTTTGTCTTTATTTGCTCGCCAGAGGACCTTCTGACGCGTGATTTGACTGTGATAATTCATAGAGCTCCTGCCAAATTCGTTTGCAACAATTTCACTACATTTAATGATTATGTTATCTGCATATAGTATCATCACAGCCAAATCAATTCGACAATTTCACTACATTTGAAAAATCAAGTTGAGAGCCCAATCCAATAAAACAATTTCACGACATTTAAGAGCAATGCCAAATCCTTGACCTTTTCTGCGGAGCCCAACTTTCAGAAATGGTATATGCTTGCTTATTAGCATCCAAATTCAAAAACAAATTGTTAGAACTATCTCCATTCGCAGCTCAGCAGAGCTTTTTCATATCAGATTCAAGGAATCGAAGCGGCTGTTCTGCGAACGAATGGGGCAACGGAAACGAAATAATGAGTATGTAAAACTGCTTTGTTCCACTGATGTGAAAGTGTCCAGATGGAATGGAAGGTAGTTTCTGACTGTCCCGGTTTTAAGTTAGTTTCATTTGAAAGCGAAGAACTGCAGGCAGATTCTGCATCCGGCTGTAGGCCAGCAGGCTTTCATGATTATCGACCGGGCTGGCTACGTCTGGGCGACCAACTATAACCGGGGCCTAAGGTCCCTGTCAGAGTTGGTTGAGAAAATCACAGTGGCCGACCCGTTCGATACGTATGAAAACATGGAAGGTGCAAATAACACCCGGTGTAGCCAGATGTGGCTGACGCGATCAATATGAATGAATTATGTGGAACGATATCATTGATATCATTCATTTCTTAGCTAATATCATGTGAACATCGGTCTTGTCAGCCCCATCGAGACAAGCACGCTCATGCCGATCATTTTTTCCGCAGGGCTACCGTAACCCTCCTTAAAATTTTTCCAAGTGTCAGCATGGTTATGAGCACATCTTAATAGCCAACAAACATGTTTGCACAATTTCGACCTCCTCAGCCACTCCCCAGGGGCTTCTCGAGGAGAGCGGTGTGTGAATGAATGCATACCGCTCCTCCGCTCTTTTTATACCCCGCATATTATGAGCATGTGTTTACATTCGTTATCATGTTTTGTTCAAGAATGGTTACGGTAGCCCTGCGGAAAAAGTGATCGGCATGGGCGCGCTTTTCACATCGAGTGATTTTTCTGAGATAGTTTTACAACAGTTTGGTTCATTGATTCTTGTGACCACAGAAAGAGGACTGATCTAGTGGGGAGATGAAGAGGTCTTTGTTCGAAATTCTTGCATGGGATATTACAGCGTAATATCAAGAAAAAGTGAACAATTCTGTAAAAGGGTCTCCCAAGCAGAAGTGGTTTGGTTAGCGTTACAAATGCTTCAACAAAAAGGGAACAATAGGAAAGCGGAAAGAGGAGAGTCTACGAAAAATGAACAATATCCTCCAAGAACTCTTTTCTTTTTCGAAACTTCCAAACAGCGGAAACAAACCGTTGTGGTATTTTACGAGGAAGAATTGACTGGTTCCCTAAAACAATTTAACCTCATCACCCCTTTTCATCCTAGCCATTAGATTTACATACATATATATGCATACTTTCACGGCACTCACATAATCAAAGTCCTTTATGGAGCCAAAAGCGCTCCCTCATAGAGAACCACAACGGTTTGTTTCCGCTGTTTGGAAGTGTCGAAAAAGAAAAGAGTTCTTGGAGGATATTGTTCATTTTTTGTAGACTCTCCTCTTTCCGCTTTCCTATTGTTCCCTTTTTGTTGAAGCATTTGTAACGCTAACCAAACCACTTCTGCTTGGGAGACCCCTTTTTTACAGAATCATTAGCTGTGTTGATTTTCACTAGTTCATTTTCGAAATTCAGGGAACGTCGGATGGTTTGCAATAACATGTTTACACGTTTTTACCCGTCTTGACCCTCAATATTGAGGTTCCGCTAAAATTGAGTTTTCAGCTCCAAAATTGAATAGGAGCTAGCTGCATCCATTTCTAGCCTCCTGCCAAAAAATTAGCTTCCTAGCTCAACGGGAAGTGGTTACACAAGATCGTGAACGCCGTCTGAAAAAAAAGGAGATTAACAGTTTTTCGACCAAAATCACGTGGTTTTCGCCATTTTTCTCGAGCGCCAAGAAACCATTCCAAACCATCTTTGGGTGTATACCCCAACTTTTTGCGCTCTTTTCAATGGAGAAAAAACCGCATTTCCACAGTCACTCCGAACGCCGGTTTCGCAATCGCAGAGTTGCGCATGGGCGAGTTAAAGCCAAATCTGGTGCGCGCTTCGCGCGCACCACAATTAAAATAAAATGAATCACTCACGGATAGTGTTCTGTAAGGCTGGGCCGGCCTCAACAATAAAAATACCAGATAACGGCTGTGATCAAGGAAGAATTTGCTAAAGGAGCAGAAAGTCAATAACATTCAAAGCAAAAAGGGTCTCAATTGAGTGGCACCGAGAAGTAAAAAAAGGAGTCTTACCAACACTTGACGATTCTATCCGCTGTCGACGTCTCTCGCTATTCCAGAAATGAAAACTCAAGCTAACGAAACTTACCTAGTAATCGTAGCGTATAAAGACTGGAAAGATTGGGCCATATGCCTAAGGGAGAAAATCTCAAAAAAGAAAAACTAACCCGATCAGCTTATGAGACGGAGAAGCTTGCAGAAATGCCTTTCTAATCGATGAAAAGGTGGATTCATGTTTATTCATAGGATTGTGAAAACTACTGACGCAGCAGTTTAGCCCTTAAAGGCCTTCTCCAGATCACTTTGCAGGTGCTTGATCGGATCCAGGTCCAAATACTGGCTCGGCTAGTTCATTTCGGCCGGCCTTCGACGTCTAAATCAAGCCATGACCTGCTTCGACGCGTGCTTGGGGTCATTGTGATTTTGGAAAACGAATCCCCTTCCAAGAGAACGTCGCGCATACAGAAGTGTACGAAGTTCCCGTATCTCACAATTAAGCTGCTTAGTCATTACGTCACGAATTCAATGTAGGGGCCCACATCGTCAACATGAAAACAAGCTTGAACCTATTCGGGACCGCCGTCATGTTTTACGGTGGGCAAAATGAACTTCAGATCGTATCTACTTCCTACGGGGCGTTGGGAATCCCATCAGTTCCAAACAAAAGATACTCAGAGTCATCTGAGAAAACAGCTTCCCATTGTTATGAATCCACTTCAGGTGCTCAACCGCTCTAGCCATGCTTGCCTTCCGATTCTTCGCAAACCTGAGGGTTTTTCAATGAGACGACCTCTGAAAAAACCAAAAGCCTGCATCCATCTGCTGCGCAGTCTTGGTCGTCACCTGAGTAACTTCCAAAACAAATCTCTGAGAGGAGGAAGCTAAAAATTACCTCCGTTACATAGGATTCCTCAAGTTCTCTTCTGATGACCCAAGCACTGGGTCTCGGATTGCCTCGTAAGGTATGAAACGGTTTAGCGTTGCTGACGACTTGCGAGGTCTTCCTTGTGCTGCAGGCTCCAAAAAAGTTCAGCATCATCTCTGATATTCCTTGAAACGTACCTGGTTTGTAATGCCAGAGCTGCTCCTGATAGACTCAGTCCAGAACCTCGGATGATGGATCGTCGCTCATTACGTGACACATTTCTACTGCCAAAAAGAAAACCCGTACTGTGAAAAAAAAATACAAAGAAATATCAAAAGTATCGGAGAACGAACAAACTCAAAAAGATTGAAAAGTCTCAGATCACGTGTTATCACATCTAATCTCCATTATCGATATAACCTAATATGTATTATTTTTCTAGAACAGGCTTTATTATTTGAAATTATGAGCGGAAAAATTGTATAAAAGGATGAGATCGATTGTCCCAAGCAAAACAAAGATATATTTCAGAAAAGCCAATGTCAGTAAATTTTTATCCATCTGCAGGTGGAACTCAACAAACGTGTCAGAAACATGAGAGCAACAGTGAAAGTGTTTAAACTCGAGTAATTCACCGAAGTGACGAAACAGTAGCATTCAGAACTCCTAATCGACTGTTCAGGGAGGAAACAGCTGTGGGCGCGCAGCGTGAGCAGGCAATCTCTAGTGCTAATCGCGGCGGGATCACGTGGCCTCAGCACAATTGTCATCGTTTTGCGTGATGCTACAGCGGTTGTCCGCAAGTGCGGAGCGGAATTCCGCTCCGTGATCACCTTCACGACGTCCTAACAACATCATTTGAAGAAGCTCTACCTACTTTCCATGACATACTGGCGACGTCATCTAAAGCCTTAAAAAACTTTCCGCGACGTCCTGGCGACATCATCTGAAGCCCTATATACTTTCCTCGGCGTCCTGATGAAGCCATCTGAAGTCCTACAGATTTTCAAGACGTCCTGCTGGCGTCATCTGAAGCCCTGACAACTTTCCGCGACGTCCTAACAACATCATTTGAAGAAGCTCTACCTACTTTCCATGACATCCTGACGACGTCATCTGAAGGCCTACCGATTTCGACGACGTCCTGGTGACGTCATCTGGAGCCCTATCTACTTTCAACGACGTCCTGACGACGAAATAATGAAGTCCTACAGATTTCCACGTCGTCCTGCGGGCGTCATCTAAAGCCCTAACAGCTTTCCGCGACATCTTGGCGACATCATCTGAAGCCCTATCTACTTTCATCGACGTCCTGATTACGTCATCTGAAGCCCTGCCTACTTTCCATGACATCCTGACCGCATCTATAGCCTTACCTACTTTCCATGACATCCTGACGACTCTGAAGGCCTACCTATTTCCACAATATGCTGATCTGAAGCCCTAACAACTTTCCACGATGTTCTGACGACATCATCTGAAGCCCTAACAACTTTCCACGATGTCCTGACGACATCATCTGGAGCCCCAACAACTTTCCATGACATCCTGACGGCATCATCTGAAGCCCAACCTACTTTCCACGACATCCTGGCAACATTATCTAAAGCCCTACCTATTTTCCATGACATCCTGACGACGTCATCTGATGACCTACCAATTTCCACGACGTCCTGGTGACGTCATCTGGAGCCCCAACGACTTTCTACGACGTCCTGACCACATCACCTGGAGTCTCACAGATTTCCGCGACGTCCTGTTGACGTCTTGAAAAGGTTTGAATCTCGTGTGTCGCAACTTTGCGTCTATTACCAAATTTCAGCTCAAGTCTTAAGTTGCTATTTTGTAAATTACGACTTGAGCTGATATTACAATGCTGATTCGCTTCTCGGCTGATTTGTCTAGTCCATCTGATCTGAAATATCAATCCGGCCAGGTACTGCGCCGGTGCCCTCGATTGCTATCCTTCAACGTGCGTGTTCGCGTGTTGACAGCCGGCTGTCAGGTCAACAGTCCGGATGAGTCAATCAGCCGGTTTGGGGGTTTACTATCGGCCATGGACTTTAAGAGACATTGTGCATCTCATTTTGGCGTAATCCTTTATGAGAGTCTGCACCAACTCCACATAGTTTTCAGCTTTGTGATCACCTAGGAAGCCGTGGAAAACTACAACGAAACTGCTCCAAGCCGCTCTCTCCGTCCTTTTAAACAGCTTCGCAAAATCCTCACATTTTATGATCCTCTTGATCTTTGGTCCGACGAATATACCAGCCCTGACCTTAGCCTCGGACAGAGTCGTTACCAAGAACAGGGTAATGAAAACGTGGTAGGGGACTATATTCGGGTGCAACTTCGACAGAGTGATCACAGTACAATCGTAAATCTAAAAAATCTACACATTTCTGAACCTTAATGAGTGCTTTCCGACTGTGTTTGTCTATTCCTTGCGCATTTTTTTCGTTTTTACCTGATCATAATGCCGAAGTTGAATAGAAATCTTCCCACTTTCACAAAAAAAACGAGTTTTCTCCGTGCTGTTGTCGTGTAAGCGAAGTTTGTGCTGAACGAAGTCATTTTCTCACATATCGTTGGTGGGGGAGGGAAAAGAGGCACTCTGATGTGGGCGGGGCCCTAGAGCGCATGGCGTGCGCGCCCTCTCGCGAACACCTTCTCGTGGATAAGAGAAAGGAAAAGGAGAAGTAGTAATCCTCTGGTAGAGACGAAATCGAATGAGGGTAGCTAATAATTCAGGAAAATTCCAAGAAAAATCAGAAACGATGTGAAAGGGACTCATCCGTGAGTGGGTGCGCGCGCAGTGCGCTCTCAGGCCTGGGAGGCCCATATCAGAGTGCCTCTTCGGACGCACCCATCTTTGGTGTGTCACAGGGAGATAGCCGCACTCAGCAGTTGGACGCGAAATCGTTCAATCAATAGCCACTCTCCCTTCGTTTTCCCGCGCGCGATGTTTTCGCCAAGCAGCGTCGTGGCGATCCCTCATCCAGTGATTGACGATACTTTAGACATAAGCAATTGAAATATAACACTCAGAAAACAGGAAAAAAGTCGTGTTACGTAGTGTAATGATCGACAACGGTTGATTGAAATTCGATCAAAGATTTCAGTAATTTTCAAAATTTGTTAGAAGCGGTTATATGATTGAACAGACTTATACATTCCTAGTGATCATTGTAGTATCTCCAACGCAATGTTGGCAACCAAAGAATGTTTGAATCATTCTGGTTCTGTAGAAGAATCAGAATTTTCGGGAGCATCGAACTGATTCGCCATTAAACCTGACTGATTTTTCTCCTTTCAGGTCTCTTGTCGTATATAACAGTCTCCCGTTCAAAGTGCAGGATGTGATAAGCGTTCCTGTGGATTCATTCGATGTCATCGTGCAACACAATGGAAAGCCTGTTGAAGCTCAGATCGAACCGCACATTCATGCTGGGCAAATCAGTAGCACAACGTACTTGGTAGTTCCTTACGATCATAAAAATCAAAAATCTGAAATCAAATCAAATCAAATCAAATCAAAATTTGGAAGAAGAAAAGAGAGCCGCCAGGCAGCATCGTGGCTTCCTTTTGAAAATACACGGACGTTAGCTACTCAGACAATAGGTGCAAACTGACCGCTGGCAAGCAAGGCCTCTGCGGGCGGTACGCCAGCAAGTTGCGCGCGGATCGCTGCCCATCGTGGCCTCGCCGGGCGGATCGCTGTCTCGCTGTCTCCGCGGGCGGATCGTTTTGGCGGGCGAATAGTGGCACCTGCAAAAGTTGATCACGCTAGCGGGCGGATCGCCGGCAAGCTCTAAAGCTGGATATCAAAGCCCTTGCAAGGGCGTCCGATAGCCAGCTACCCGCCCGCTCAAATTTTACACGGTGAAACTTGTCAATCATTGACAAGTTCTTTTCTGGTATCAGTATCATGCGCAGAGTAAGCAGACCGAAGGGTATAAAAGGCGCTCCATTGCACTGAATGCTCACTCGGCATTTCGAGGCCGATCCTGGAAAGTGACTTAAAGCCACCTTTGAAGGATCACTTAGAAACCGGAGAATAATTTTTGGCAGCTGAGGGGATGGTACCTACGGCGCTAGGGGGGTGATCCCGCACACGGAGACCGTGGTGGGAACCATCGGAATAACCCACATGTGGCATCGAGGGTGGATCGCTAGCTAATGGCGGGCGGATCGCTGACTAGTGGCGGGCGGATCGCTGGGTACTGATGGGAGGATCACTGGCTACTGGCGGGCGGATCGCTGGCTACTGGCGGGCGGATTACTGGCCACTGGGGGGCGGATTGCGGGGGGGGTGTCGATCCGCCTGCCAAAACCAGCGATCCGCAGACATACTGTCTGAGTATTTCAAAAGGTGCAGTCTATATCCTTAAAGCCACGACGAAGGCTAAGCTCAGACGCAAGTTGGAGGAGTTGCAACGCCACAACTTTCCATCTCGTTGTTTCATCCTCCCTAATGCTGTACCTCCGAGGCGTTGCACGATTATTGACGAAAGCGTTATTGACGATGATGTTGAAGCAGCATTAAACCTTGGTCCAAGTTTTGCTATCCGTCCACTCATCAATGAGAAGGTGAAGACAGAAGTGATCACTGCTTTACAAAGATACGCATATGCCCAGAGGTGGAAAGAACAAATTGGATCGACCGCACCCACCCGCCAAGATCAACTAATAGCGAAAATGCCGTTTCCACGAAAACAAGCTTGTGCTCCTACAATAATACCAAGATGGACAGCAAGATTGGCGGTGTTAGAATCTGACATTCTTCACATTATCGAAAACCATAGCAGAGTTCGTTCTCCAGACAACATGACCGCTTCAGAACGAGCGGGTCTCAGGAAAGCGCTTCAACTGAAATCAACTGTGCAATTCTCCGTTGGGGATAAATGCAGTGGATTTGTCGTTATGACGCGAGATAGGGACATTGCGTTGTGACAGGAAGCACTGTCGGATCTGGAAATATATTCAGTATCTTCCATGAGTGAGTACAATACCAACTTGAAGCTAATGAATTCGACAATCAAGCACATTCTGGGCTTGAAATTAGACAAGAACATCATCAAACGACTCATCTCTGCGCACCCTACTATGCCTACCTATTATCAGTTGGTCAAGACACATAAGCTTCCCAACACCAGCCCAAGACAGCAAGTAACAAACGCGGTAATCAAAGCTCGGCCCATCGTGTCCTCGTGTAATGGACCTACGGATGCGATTAGCTGGTTTCTCCATCAGATATTGTCACCTCTTCTACGGTTTGTTCCATCGCACCTTGTGAACACCAACCAATTACTACAACACCTGGGGAATGCCGATTTGACGTCTCCGTATGTGGAATATCACAGCTTCGACGTTACTTCTCTGTATACCAATGTCGACACCATCGCAGCAGTGGCAGCTTGTGGAAGTTCAATCCGTCGAAATCAGCAAGAGATTCACATGTATGGCCTTCAGCCACAGGATATCGAAAGACTGCTCACCGCTGTTGTCGATTTCAATTTCTTCAGTTCCCATAACATCGTTTACCGCCAGAAACGTGGCCTAGCAATGGGTAGCAGGCTCGCGCCTCTTCTGGCAATATTGGTTTTGGACAGCTTTGAAAGGAGTACTCTGACGGCGGGTGTGATATTCTACGGCCGGTATATTGAAGACATATTCATCGTAGCCAAAGAACAGGGAACGCTGCGTCAGGTTCTATCGGATCTCAATGCGCGGCACAATTCGGTAAAGTTAAGGGCTGAAGAACCCGGATCTGATGGTTACCTACCCTTCCTGAATACTGAAGTCAAACTCTCTGGCCATCAAGTGCAAACTGCGTGGTACTCGAAACCCGCGTCAAGAAACATCCTGCTGCATTCGCGTAGCTGCCACCCTCTTTTCATGAAGAGCAGCGTGGTCCAGAATTTGGTACGAACAGCAAGAAATCTGACAACCGACAAGAAGGAAGACGTAGAGAGACGAATAGCGCTTATTCTGAATATGAAAACGGCTACGTGGAAAACAATGTTCAGACCTGGCGACCATTTCGGCACCCTCTGTTTAACACCAATCTAGTCCTCCCCTACGTAAGCGAGTCGTTTGCCAAGGATGCAAACTTAGCTGTGCGGAGATCCGCCCTTCCACTCCGTTTGGTATTTCGCCCTCCGCCAACGCTCCGTCAGCTCTTTACGTCGTCAAGACCGTATGAAGACAGATGTGTGAGGAGAGGTTGCACCTACTGCACTGCTGATAGAAAAATATGTCAGATTCGAGACGTGGTGTACAAAATTTAATGTGACGTCTGTGGAGAATTTTATATTGGCGAGACAGGAAGGCCTTTGCGGTGTCGGCTAGATGAGCACATGAGGGCACTACGGACTCCTCAAACATACCCAAACAGTGCCTTTTCGAAACACAGGTTAACAAGACATCTGAACGACAGCTTGCCTACCATGACAACGAGTATCATCCACATGAACATTCCGGACACCGCGGAACGGAAAATACGGGAGGCACTGGAAACAAAACGGCTTTCACCGCCCATGAACAATCGAGAAGAGATGAGAGAGGCATTGAGATTGTTAACATCGCAAAGTAATTAGAGGATGATATCGATCATCGACCACGCATTTGGCCCCTCCGACCAATCCCACCAACAAGGGTCATCTGTCATCCACGTGGGTTACGAGCCGGTCGCAGAAGTAACGATAACCTTCCCGCCCCACCCACGCGTGCGTTTCTGATTTCTTAGGCCCTAGTTATACACCGGCGGGACGCTGCGGAAATAGCAAGACAACTATCACTTATATGCGCCCTAACTGCGCTCAGGCATGCCAAAAGGAACAGTAGTCGCAGAAAAACGCGCCGGAAGGCCGCACAGAGCAGTTATACACGCCGCGGCACCGTATACTGCATCCTTACGGGACCTGCCCTGTTGGAAATTTGCCAATTTCCACCAGCTGATTATTTTTCAGATTTAAAATTGTTAAAACAGTACCAAAACGACATAACGAGCACTGTAATGACGAGAGGAATTGATTATTAGTGCTATTCTGCAAATAAAAAGTGTCAGAAGCGAAAAACCGATAAAATACCATTAAAAACGCCTGGAAATTTTTGTCCGCAGTATTGCGTCAAAGACGCAACATTGCAGACGAATCCCAGATTCACGCAGCAAGCGGCGGCAATGTCATCGCGAGACGTTTTCATTCCGCTGGTGTATAACTAGGGTCTTATCATCTCTTCTTTGCTGAATATGATTTGATGTGATGGTACAAATTACAGTCGCCTGATGAAGGGTCTATGACCCGAAACGTTGCGGATAAAGGGATTTGGTGATTTATCTCTACGCAAGCAGCTTCAGACTACATTACCAGATATCAATATATCAAAACGGTCTAAGATTCATAGCGAAACTGCGTTGAGAGAGAATGTAGAGACAGCAAGAGAGAGAGAGAGGGAGGGAGAGAGAGAAAGGGAGAGAGATATATAGAGAGAGCACTTGGGGAGAGATGCAGCAGCGTACGCTCGGGGATAGGGACCGAGGGAGGGGCTGTCTCGCATTGTGCAGCTTTAATTCCACTTGGGACTACTTCGCTTGAGGTGCGTGATGTCTCAAACTGCGAAAACGGGACACTTCCTCCCCATGTGTGTACAGAGCCCCTATTCCGCGCGCTCGTGCGATGAACCATGATAATTTCACTTTGGCTCAAACTGAAGAGCGCAATGTTTGGCATTCCTGGTTACAAAAAATAGGGCGTTCAGCGATCATTAAAGTTTTCAGCTCTCTTTTCGCTTATTTGCCGAGCCACTGGACACTTCCATTTTCACACTTTCCTCCGATGGTGACCACAACTACACCCATATAGCGACTGTTGCAGCACCAAAAAGATTTATGAGTATCCTTAGTGGAACTCTCCCAAGGTATGTGAGAAAAATTTGCTATTTACTTACTGGTTACTATGATTGGAGTCATGGTTATATTATCCTGTTTACGTGACAGGAACCCTGTCACGCAAAACCTTTTCCTTTGCCTCTTCGGAATGCACTGAGAGTTTGAGTATCTCAAAAAAATTAATGCCTTCATATGTAATAATTCTGACTTACTAGGATAAACCCTTGCCGGTCTAACGATTGTAGTGGAACATCTTGCACCAGGGGTATTCTTATTCGAAAAAAAAACTATAAGGGAGATGTCAATGAAATTATTGAGAAAATTTTGTGTGGGGAGCTGCCCTAATCAAGCTTTATTGTCTGCCATTCATGAATTCGAACGATACATCAATGAGTCGCCGCTTCATTGTACAACTGTTTTCAGGGTATTTTCCGTAGAAGAACTACACGAAGAAAAATTCGAGCTCGAGGGCGGGTCGTTTGGTACTATACACAATGGGACTACAGGCATGCTTACGGTCTGTATTGCCATTCAGTTCTCTTTAATCTGGATAACAATTTCACAGTTCTTCTGTACATGATTATACCTGATCACTCAAAGCACTACCCAGCGCAGCTCTATTTTTTCCTGGCTAGAACCACCGAGTTGTGTGTACTGTAAAACCTAGTTAATGTGCACCCATACTTTTAGAAATCGTTCGGTTACTGCCACTCAGTCGGAGAGTTTTCAGAATTTTACTCTAATCAACAATATTACTGTGTCCCATGTCAGGAAAGTCAATTCACAATGCTTGTCGCCTGGTTAGGAAAATGCATACCATTGCGTGCATCGACGATGGCACTTTTTAGCCATTAATGAAGTTAAACTTCTTCGCTGCGCTTGCGCGCTAATCACGATGAGCCCTAGTTCCCTTCTGGAGCTCTGATCGGGGTCTCATGCTGGCTCGTCTTTACAAAGTCCTGTTGTTGAAGAGCTTTGCATTTCGAGCCTTGCCATTAGCGTGCAGCCACGCTTCATGCTGTCCAAAACTACATTTAGGAATCTTTGCTGCGTTGAACAACACTGGCTGGTCTAACCAGGAAACTGTTTTAGCCAGTTTAGGTGGAGAGCTGGTGTTTGGAGATTCCTTTCTTCTGGACAGTGGTTTTGAGAATTTTCGTCTCCTACGTTTAGGCATCATTCCTTGAGAAGCATTATCACGCTATCGTGCCTAACAATAATAACACAAAAATCACCAAGTAGCGGAAGTATTACGCCTTACACAGATAAATAACTCAGGTTATTTTCAGGAAATCAGTTCTAAATATGCAGGTTCTTTTCATTTGAACACTACTTTAGTATGCCACCAATCTTGGGGTGGCCCTTACGTGATGAGCATTCCAGAAGGCTCAAAAAAGGTTTATGACTCAAGTACGTTCATAATTGAAATGCTTATTTCTGAAAACAAAGTGTTTCAGCACTGTTCAAACGCTTCCACTTTGCATTTCACAGCAAAAAGTATGGTTCAAGAAAGCGTTCATGTGTTCTCCCCCATGATTTATAATCGAGTTACACTTAAGAAAGTTGACGGTTTGTTTTCGATTCAAAGGCAGTGTTCAAGATAATCTTCGATTTTGAGATTAATTGCTTAATTGATTGTTTGGCGGTAGAACTGAAATGACGAAGAAACCGAGAAAAGACACGAAGTCCCTTACTCTCACCCCGTCTCTTTACTCTAATAGGAACTGTTCGTTGCGACAATGAAATCTTTTGTGGACCAGTCTTCTGCAATTCTCTACTCTCTGTTGCTTCGTACCTTCTTTCAGACCCTAACTAAAACTGTTTTGCTCAAAATATTCTTGCATTTTTGATTAGCCCTATTTTTTCACCGGTGACAACCACCGTGAACATGTTTATACAACCGGACAACTAGTCCATGTCATAGAATAATGACATCGAAAAAAGACGTTTTAGTGTGTTTCTCGCCGTTTCTCAGTATTTTTCGGAACACTTGGTGGCCAATGAATTATTTGAATGAAAAACTCGGGAACGAAGATCATCGTGAACACTGCCTTTAAAGGCATCGTACGCGCTGAAATCCACTTTCCATTTTTTACGCTCAATCCCTTCCTCGGGCCCCTGTGAGAACGTACAACGAGCTTGGCTGCTCAAAAACGTACCATTGTGAGCATAGAGGAAGTGGAAAGTAAGGAATTCCGTCAAAAGGGGCCGGCCCTTCCGTCAGTCATTTGGCACTTTCGCGATATTTGAGCAGAACGTCCTGTCGCTAAGTACAGGGCATGCCACTGTACGCTGACGCACCGTCGGACGAAAGTGGCATTATCGACTGGAAAATTCTCGTCACACAACGAGCGAGGACGATGTGCAGATTGGCGTCCTCGGCGATTTGCTTCCAACGCTGCGCCAGTGGACAAATTGTAGAACTGTTCCTTGCGCCCTCCGCGTAACTATCCCGAGTCGATGCCGGCGCGAATTTCAAATGATTTTCAGAAGTTTTTTTGAAACGTTTTTTTTTTGAAAAGTTGACGTTTTTGAGCGGGCTTTTCGCTACCTTTAGTCACTATAGGAGGCCAACAACTCAAAAACGCTCAAAAACGAAACATGGTTTTCAGCGCGTACGATGCCTTTAAGCCAACATAAATCACCCTTGCTTAAGCTGTGAACACTGCAGGAGCTGCCGGGCGAGCGTTGCACTGGTTAATGATGTTGAATGTCTATTCCGAAGAGAACATGGAGGTTGCATTCAAGCTTGAGACTGCAATGAAGAACAGCACTTTCTACTCGGATAGCAACGGTATTCAGGTACGGCTCATCACAAAAGCTTCACCTCATACCGGATTCGGCTAAATTTTCGGGGATCATAACTCCCTTCCCACGGGGTCCTGTACGATCTCAGAGACATCATTAGAATCATCGTAGGATAGTTTTCAAAATGGGCAGGAAAACCAGGAAAACGACTATGAGGTTTGACTGTGCCTTTAACGCTCTTGTTTGAACCACGGTTACTGTCTATGAAGTCCGCGTCATTTAACTAGGGAGGCACGACGCCGCTAGGCGGCAAGGCTGTATGAAGAGGAATGAACCACGGTGGTGGCTATCGATCGTCTGGTCTGGCGCCCAACTCAGACATTCGTGGGGATGTTCACGAGAAAGACGACGGATCTTCCCTCGAAACAGCCGGAGAACTTTCCCCAAATCGAAGGGAGGCGGAGGGGACCTCCGGCCAGTAGGTCTTCCCTTGTTCTTTCGGTAAGTGGTCTTAACCATGCTGTCGCAACCCAACACCCATTGTTCATTGATTGATCAGAAATCAGCTCGCTAGAACTCGTTGTTTTGAGCAGTTTTCTGTTCTTAGAAAACTGAAATAGGGCCAAAAATATTCTTCTTCTACGACTGGTCACAGAGAAACTTGTTATCTCCCATGAGACCCGGACAGAGACACCTTACGCAGTCCTTAATTTGCAAATCTGTCCCTCAACTTGCGAAATGCAAGACCACCTCGATACTAGCCAGTTTGCATCACCGTATACGCTGCGGCTTTGTTTTCGCGTTCATCATGCTCGGGAGGAGGCCAAGGGAACAACCGTGATGCGAACTCCCCTTGTTCTCCACCGCAATCGACTGTTTCGAGTGTTACTCGTTGTGCACATATAATTCGACTGGAGAGGTGCGAGACGTCCCCCGGGAGGGAACGTCTCACTCCTCTCCCATCGACCGAGTGATAACGACTAAATCAGGTCTGTTGCCCTCGGGAACTTCCCCACAAAAATCTGAGAAGTGCTGAGTGCTGCCTGCTACTTGAATGACAAGGAAGATACGTATAATGCATTCCTTTACCGAGTTTGCCTCAATTTTTCTTCGTGTGCTGCGGATCAATTTCTCTTATGCCGTTGCAGTTGCTCCGACGTTTTGACAACAAGTTTTATCCAATGGCATCGGCGGCGATTCTGGAAAACCGAGAAATGAGGCTGTCGGTAGCTAGTAATGTTCCACATGGTGTCTCTTCCAAGTCTTCTGCTATGGAAATGATTGTCGGTACGCTTGTTTTCAGAACTACTGAGTACATACGCACCTGAGTAATTTTACTTCTATCAGCGGAAAAAAGTTAGCCAGTACATATGCCAGTACATGTACATATCTCTTTGGTTGATGTTCCCTCCGCTTTCATACAATACTATGCCTGGAAATCACCTTAAAGGCAGTGTTCACGGTAAAAAACCGTATTTTAGTTTTCGATGTTTTTGAGCAGCTAAGTCTACTAAGTAAAGGTTAATAGAAAGTAGTCCCCACAGAACACTTAAATACCGGAAAAAATCGTTCAAAGAAGTCTCTGAATAAGTTGGATGTGCCTGTTTGCGTGTTTCTGAGAATGCAGACAACGCATTGAACATGACGTCGTTGAAATGGTTTCGCGCTTCAAAATTCTTAGGTAAATGGCTTTGCTTTCTGTTTGCTGATCTGAACGCTTTTTAATAATAAGAGGGCTATTTCACATGCTGGGATGTTGAAACCTTTTGCGATAAAAAATATTCGAAAATTCGGTGCCCTTTCCCACGGTAACACGGACGCCGGCAACCGTTATAAGGCGTGGGCGGGATGGCCCAATAGGTTGGCTGGCCTACGAGATTTTCACCCACTTCCCGGTCGTTTTCATCGCACTTCCGTTCTTTTTTTTTCTTAGAGGGACTCAAAGCTTATGTTTTAGCCAAAAACGGGCAACTTTTTCTATGTGAACACTGCCTTTGAAGGCAGGGATCGCGATAAAATCGGTTGTTGTGCTATTCCCATGGAATGGTAGATCTGGCCATCAAAAAAGTGAAAATAAGTGAAAATAATTCGAGAAAAACGCTCTGGAACAAGTTATTGCTTGGTGTCCTCCCGCCCCCATTTAACGTGATCTCTATAAAAACCTGTTTTGTCAACTTTTTTTTGCTGACTACTTCAAGAGCAAAATAAAAGGCGGATAAATAAGGATTAGTGAAAATCCCGTTAATTAGGGGGCCGACCGACACGTGTAAATAGCCGCTGTGCCTTATTTTTGAGCGTTTTCCCGCCAATTTCCGGGTGTTTTCACTTATTTTTACTTTTGTGATATCCAAATCTAAATTTTCATGAAGAGAGCTCAAAAGTAGTTTTTGTCGCGAACCCTGCCTTTAATCTGGAAATCTCTCAAACGTTTTCGATTCAACCCTGCCGTTCGTAGAATTTGGTCAGAAACCGTGCTAGGTCGGGTTTTCACGTCTTTTTAGTGTTTTTTTTGTGTAACTCGCTTCAAAGCCAAATTTGAGCGAAACTAGGGATATATTTATGATCCTGGCGTTGAGAGCTATCCAGTGGTATAGCCTGTTGCCAGGGTTTAGTTAGAACCATGAAAGTTTCGCAATCGACCAACTCTCTATGTACGGTAGACACAGAGAAAAGCAGACAGAAACGCTAGCGCCCCATTCGCCACGGCACTGTAATTACATACATGGCTGATTAAGAAACTTTAAATAGTTCTCAATGTAGGCCCCACAATGGCAGGACCACTGGATAGCCTTCAACGCCGGGATCATGAGTATCACCCTAACTTCGCTCAAAGTTGACTTTGAAGCGAGTTCTACAAAAAAGACGAAAAAGGCGAGTAAACCCAACCTCGCTCTCTTTTTGACCAAATCCTTGAAGGCGCAGAATAAGGAAGTTCGTGTTTCGTTGTGACTTTGTTATTTCTGTTGCTCATCAAGTGAACGTGAGAAGGTAGTATATAAAGTGCAGTCCATCGTGACGACAGAATTTTTCTCATCTTCCGTTTAATACTGCAGAACGGGAAGTTATTACTGATGATCATTATGGTCCTGGCCATTTCGCCTCGGAAGACGGTAATCGTACTGTTGAAATGAAATTCACGATTCTGCTCGAAAAATTGAAGTCGCAAGATAAGGTATTTCGTGTTTCGTTGTGACTTCATTATTTCTCTTGCTCATCAAGTGAACGTGAGAGGTTCCGCAGCGCAGTATCCACTGCGATTAGGCGTCGTCCATACTTCCGCCGCGAAAGTGCATTTCAACCATATCGACCACGTGGCGGCGCGCCGCGACACCGCAGGACCTTTAAGGGATGATTAGAGTTCCGCCGCTGAAAGGCGCGGCAGCATGCAATGGAGGGCAATCGATCGTGCGGCGCTGCATGATCAATACTCCTCCGCTGCATGCTGCCGCGCCTTTCAGCGGCGGGGTTCCTGGTAGGCCGGTCGCCTGCGAATGGATATCACGCAATACTGCGTCCACGACAAAATACACACTATTTTCTTGACAGAGTGTTTATTCATCTCCTCTCGAAAATAGGGTCTAATCTTCTATCATCCAACACAGGCTCGTGTGTGGGTGCTCAACACGAAGCTGGAATTCATTTCGTCCTCTCCCTCTTTACCTAAATATTCTATATGTGAGGTGATTTTGTTCAATTTCAGATTTGACTAAAACTTCACCTCTTGAGACTTTTAAGGCAGTGATCATTGATAAGATACTTCTTTCGATATTTCAAAATCATGTACCATTCTAGGCAAGGTTGAAAAAATTTCAAGTGAATTTCGAAATGTGGATTCGCGCCAGTTTCTGCTAAATTCGATATCACTTTTCCATTTTCGTGGTATTTGCTCTATAGTTGTACACGAAAGAAATTTTCGAAAGGTTTTTTCGAAATTTTTTCGTTCGTTCGAAAAATTCGTCGAACGAAATTTTTTCAGAACTCCGTTCGTTCGAGCTTTTGCCAAACGAAAATTTTCGAAAATTCGTTTGTTCGGAATTTTTTCAGAACAAATTTCGAAAGTTCCGACGAATTTCGAAAAAATACGAAATTTCGAAAAAATCGAAATTTCGATTAGTTTCGAATTTCGTTCGTTCGACCTCCAAAATTTTTAAAGTTTTTCGAAAATCGTTCGTTCAAATTTTTTCGAACGAAATTTTCTCAATTTTCGTTCGTTCGAAATTCTTTCGAACGAAATTTTTTCATTTTTCGTTCGTTCGAATTGTTTTCGAAATTGTACAATTATAATTTGCCCTCAAAATGAGTGTCTCTCTTTATGATTTTCAATGCGAACATAATTCGGACAAGGAGTAGTGCATTGCATTTAAAAAAAAGCATGAAAGAAGAAAATGTGGAGTGATCGAAATCATGAAGAAATCCATGGTAGTATTAGGAATATGAATACCTTCGGGTGGCCGATCATCGTTATATAATCTAACAAGAAAGAACTGTCGATTAGAACACAAACCAAACGAATACGAGGCTATCTACCAACCAAAACTTTGAAACAAACGTATTATTGCCTTCCAGGTCGGATGTCTGGCGTTTACGTCGCGGTGTCGTAGTGCAGTTCACGACGACACGACACACCATCAGACGGCGCTAAACAGCGCACATTGTGGAAAAGTGTAGATTGGCCGCGACACAGGCACGACACAGTCGCGCATAGCAGCTCCACTAGATTGGCCGCGCGCGACGATTGTCAGTGCTAGACGCGATCGATCACTGCGCTGGGCGCGGCGGGTTGTACCAGTTCCTACACCGCGACCCCGTCGCCGCGACAGAAGTGTGCACTAGGCCTTAGAGTTCACCTGCATAAATTTTGGAAAAGGCGCCGCAAGCGGCTGCCTCACCGCCTGAGATGAGCAGGCGACGCGGCGGCCGCTCGGCGGTGATGGTGTCATAAAGGAGGAAAATCTCCCAGAAACTAGCACGTCATTGATAAGTCGGTGTGATTAGAGTTAAATTGAGTACGGGATATCAATGTTCTGTGATCTAGTGCATAGGAAAGCAGAGTCAATCCAGTTAAAACTTATTGAAGCCCACAAATTTATCGCTTACTCTTTGATTTCGGCGTACTTTTTAGTTTTGATTGTGAAGTTTACTTTTCCACATTAGACTCTAATTCCTGAGTAAATCAATAACCTGAACACCGCTGTTTGAAGAGTCAGAGTGACCAAATTTTCAGGAGTCGTGAGAATTTTCGGGAATCAGTTGCAGATTTTTTTTCGATCGCCTATTCGAGCATCGTCACCTGCATTTCGTCCAGTATTACTGTAGTTAAATAGTTTATATTTCTTTCGGCCGATAAATAGGACCGAATAGCTCGTTTGTTAGCGAGTCCAATTAATGTTCGATAAATTGAGAAATTCAATACGCTCAGTAACTGAACCATTCAGAAAAACGATGAATATCGGATCCTACAGGAACATAGACCTACAAATTTGGTTTAAGATATGATTTTCAAAAGACAACGGTTGTTTCAAAATGCAGTGTGAGTGGAAATTCGAGTCTAAATTGGCTTCTAGTTCGACTTTAGCAAATCAGCAGTCCTGCGTCATCGTCCCATTTGACGCGACAAGTTTTACAGAGCGAGGCTACGCGATTGCTTTAATGGCGCGGCGCGCCGCATCACCTCGTTTTTCGCCGCGCCGCTCGGCGGCGAAAGTATAAACGACCCCCAATACAGGCTTATCCTCTGATTCGGAGCCATATTTACTCTGTTCCTTCGCGCGCATGTGCGGAGCGAGGGTAGAGACAGCGAGAAACTGGAGGGAGACCGAGACGCAGCATACGCACGCAGACGCAAGCGAAGAAAGAAAGTAAGTTTCACTCCGAAACAGAGAATTGCTAAGCAAGCAACGTTGCAGCCGGTGACGTATTAGGTTCCCCGTTGACAGTGTCTTTATGGTACAGACAGTTTTTCAGGTGGAAGAGAACGCTGAGTACTACCACACCCATACGCCAGCAGGCCATCTCTCTGTACAAACAACACTTTACCCTCCCATACTGCTAGCATCACCGACAAGTACGTATGTGGCGAACAAAGAATTTCAAGTGGTTATATTTAATTCTATACACGGACGCATAGTTCCGTCTTGCTCATTTCATTAATGAGAGTAGTGGTACAACTCTTCCGCTCTCCTCGCCGGTGTTCTCGATGGAGCCATAATGACGTTGTGCTGGCAAACAAGAAAATAGAGTCAGCAGGGCATTGTGAAAGGGTGTCGATTCGGAATTTATCAGCGCTGACTCGTTCTCAACAGCTTCACTTTTTCGTGTGCTCGAGGAATGAGCTAGCTGGGCTGATCCATTCCATTTTCTTACAAACGTTGTATTGCCTCCTTCTTCTCTGAGAAAATTTGCTTTGACCGTGGCGGGACGGCACCACAACCCGAGACCGTGCCGGGCCGATGTAGCAACGGCACAGTAATCCGAGCCCGAGCCGCGACACTGTAGCAACGGCTCCGGAATCTTGGAAGATTCCTTCTTGTTCGCAACAGTACAGCAACGGCACCGCAATCATGAACGGTTCCGCGATAGCGAAGCGTGGGCCTCGCAACAGCTTCGAGCCGGCTTCGCGATACCACCGCGACACCACCGCTACACTTGCAGACATGAAAAAATGGTTCAGCGAATGATCACGTCCTGATGTGTTTGTCACATGCACAGCCGGTATAAAAGGTGCCTCATCTTATTCGAGTCCTCATTCGGCATTCTGATGCCGGCCCTGGAAGGTGACTTCGAGTCCCTCTCCGGAGGCCAGCATATTTTTGACCGCTGAGGGATAGGGGATCCCACGGCTGGGGATGGGGCGGTTTTCGCCGCTGTCCGCAGTGAAGGTGGTTCCTCACCGCAGACCTCGGCGAAGGTTAAGCCCTTGTCCAGACCTAGGCGAGGCTTTCTCTGGGGGGGGGGGGCAGCCAGATGCAGGCACCGTCGCGGCCCGAATAAGGCACCGTCGAGATAGGGTTGAGGTAATTCCAGAACGGGTTTGGGAGCCGTCGCGTCCTGGTTGAGACACCGACGCGGGGTTGATGCAATGGGATAGCTGGTGGAGGGACTCTGAATAGACACTACAGCGATTAGGAGCCTTCAAGGCAGGGTTGGTCTGCCGCCGGTGCAAATTTTCTCAGAGTTGTCGACATTGTGAAAGGGTCTTGATTGGAAATTCACCGAAGCCGACTCGTCGTGTATTTAAAGGCAGTGGTCGCGCTCAAATATGCTCGTCTTCTTTTCCTCTCTAAACCCTTTTCTGGGAATAGAGTAGTAGAACCTATAAGAAAAACTCGCGAAAAAAACGCTGTTCTAGGCCAAATTTGAAGCCTGAACTTTCTTGTCTTTTGATGGTGGACGAGTCCACCCCACATCATCGCCATCGATGATCTCTAATATCGAACATCAGCTGGCTTGAAATTGAATTTCAATCAATGAACTTTCGGATTTATGTGCACATCTAGTCAAAAACATTGGTTGAAGTGCTTGCTTTCATTGTTCAACTGTTTTATTAGGTAAATTTGCATTTAATTCTTCCTCTGAGTGTCGATGATTTTTGAATGCTTGGAATGAGACTGTGATCTTTCTGTGCACCTGTGCACGAACTGGAAATTAAGGGTCTTAATAACTCTAATACTAGCCCGTTTTTCACCGCGCTACCTTCATAGTTTTTGAGCTGTTTTATATCTAAGCTGATTTTTGTAGTTTTTTCGATAACGTTTTTCATCGTGACCACTGCCTTTAAGGCCGCAGTGTCATTATCAATCAAAAGGACACATTCATCAAAGTGCTCACTATAAACTTCGTGAATGAGTTTTGCATGAAAAAATAATTGTGATAGCTCTCGAAGCAAAATTAGCGTCGAAAAAACGGGCCCGAACGCTCTCTCAAACCCGCAAAGCTGCTTAGGGCATTGTTATACCTAAACTTTGCGACCGCGACAGGTGCGGTCAATTGTTACGAATCGTGTCGGGACCAGTAGACAAATGCTGTCACAGGAACAGTTTGTAGCACCTGTCGCGGTCGCTGGCTCGAAAGGGGATGTTATGCTTGAAATGTGGAAACCGTGCGGTAACCGTTCGCTGACGCGGCTGTCCGTTGCAGTGCACTGCACTGCGACGGGGCCAGCGACAGCGAACTAGTCACATCCAGTACCCTGCCGGGTGTTTCTTGGCCCTGAGCGACAGCGACGTCGCAGTGTTCTGTGACCTCGATGGACCTGTCGTGGGTTATAACAATGGCCTTATATCCCGGTGTTTAGTTTGAGCTTTTTGGCTCCCAGTTATTGTCAGTGACACCGACACTGCTGTTACACTGCTGGATTTGACCCGCATTCATTTGGAAAGATTCGTTTTTGAAAACATTCGGAAATCTTCGTCAGGCAGAACGCTGACAAATTCCAGGTTCCTCCCTATACAAAACAATTCTGACCATTAAAGGTCAACGCTGGCAGTGATAAACTCTTGTTGGTGCTGATAACAGAAACTGGGCTCTAGGGGACGCCACCGGAACACAAACAATCTTCTGAACCATGTTTTGCCTCTGAGAGGAAGTCCGGCCTTAAACTTAAACGCTATTCAGCTTCTTACAATAAGGGCTATAAACTCTTTTCTGTGGAAGACTAAGGAACATTTACAAGCAGTGCCTTCAATGATTGTGGTTAGAAGGGGGGGGGGCTGGGTGACGAGAATGAATATCCTTTGACTCGGAGAGAACATTACGTACAACAAAGTCAATTTCGTTACGAATCGAAGGGTACATGAGTTTCATTGCAGATATCTCATCGAGTGATCGTCCGTTCGCCATTCCACCAATGGCATGCAACTATCAGCTGATGTCCGTTCGCCCAATCCCAAGCGGTGAACGACTTCTGACTATCTTCAATCATGGCGTGCGCAATGAAGTGCAAGATCCCATCGAATGTGGAAGCGGTTTCGAGGTAAAACATTGGGAAGAATATATAGAAGCAGAAGCTAGTCATGAGCGATGAGCTGAGTAGTTGCAGGAGATAAGCTGCAGTTGCCTCAATATTAAGTGCGCGTTTAGTTTGAACGATTGATCAGCAGTAATAGTCGTATAGATTCAAAAATAATCGTGCTCGAACTCGTGGTCTCGGCGCGACTTCGTCAACATTGCGTTTCGCAACACTGGCCGTCTGCAACCGCGCATGTGATTTCGCTCCGATGTGGACAATGCATATGGGATTCGAATTCAGGATTTCTTGAAAAGTTATTTGAATTCACTCAAAGTGACGTCCATACAAGAAGCCGATCTCGCCGGAATCAAACTGAAAGAAAGCGAAGTCTTCAGTGTGAACAGCTATCATCCTGTTCTGAAACCATTCAAATTTCTCTCCTTATTGCTCTATATTTGATGCATAATGGTTTCTGTTATTTATCCATTTATTTGCTGTTGAAAGTTGACTAAAACCCTAACAATCGAAAATACAGTGCTGTTTTGGGAGTGAATATTTCTAAGCTCTCATAAATATTGTTTTTGTTGGTGTTTATGTTGTTGCATGAGCTGTTACCCTGAATGGGGGTGAAGGAAGGTTTCTTCAGCTCAATCGATCCATCCGTCCCCACTCAGGGGTGGTAGTAAACCTGCCAAACTACGATGTTACACGAGACTAGTAACATTAAAGTTAACTATGAGTTTTTTAGTCTTGACTGAAAGCGATGTGTTTAGGGCCTAAATAAGCTACTATCAGAATGTTGGGGTCAAACTTCGAGGTTAGCTGCTTGTAAACTACCTTCATACCCTCTAGAAAATTGCGATCGCGAACATTGATGTTCGCAAATTAATCAGCGCCGTCCGCAAACCAACGGTGAAACTCTGCGCGTGTTGAGGAGTGCGCTAGACGACAATGGCGGGTTTGGGTGAAAAGTCCTCGAGAGGACTTTTTGGCCTAACCCGCCAACTCCGAGTTCCTCACCCATCATCACTGGAGCCGTGATTGGGAAAAGAACCGTCTAAATATGCGCCAATTCCCCGACGGCTGGCGCACAGTTCGTCATGCTACTCACTCAGGCACCAGTTCGATTCGACCGATGACCGAACAGCTTTTTTCTGCCACGTCGGGGCGAACGAGAGACGTTTCGGCAAAGTTCCGCCTTCTCGTTTTCCACGAGAGAAACGGGAGACGTCGGGGGTTGGCGCCGTACTAATCAATCGGCTCGATTGGACCGACAGCGAAACGGAACATTGCGAAATTCGGGAATGGTAGCCAACAAATTTTGAACAGATGCTGCTGTCATTGGCTTTTCTTGTCCCCTACGATACGGATTGTACTCAAATTCTCCAAAAAAGGATTATTTACTGTTTTCTTTCTCTACGGTTAGTCAGCCAGCTTCATTAAATCGGCCGATATTCATCTCTTTTTGATTTTTCGCTAGAAATAAAAAAATGAATCCGTTTGGTGAATATACAAACTTCTTGAAGCATATTCGTCAACTTCTGTTGCTCCTCGATGTAAGAAATCGTGAAATAAGCGGAAATTAATCGAACACCAGGGTGCAGGTCTACGAGATGTGAAACATGGCAATTTCGCTCGGACTCCCCACCAGGGGCCGTATTCATCAATGATTTACCCGCGAGGTAAGTGTTAAGTCCTTCGAATTTGGCGCTTACCCGGTATTCACACGATTACTTACTCGGAATTTTCGAGTAAAAATCCAGGTAAAATTTATCCGACGTACGGAGCAGGGCAAATTTTACTCCCAGCCGGCTGCAGCTGCATTCATCGCGGAAACAGCAATGGAGCCCAATATTTTCATCGATAATTCAAACTACTCGTTTCCTTATAAGTTATTCTGCCTTTTTATGACTCAATCAAAAAGTTTGAGGGACAGCTGAATTTTTAATGCTATAATTCATTCTGCCAAATAAACTAAGGGGTTTAACTTTTTCTTCTCTACAATTAAAGAAGCACGATTCGATATAGAAAAGTCCTATGGCTTTTTTTTCGTCGACTTGTATCACGCAGAAAAGGGCGTATTTATCGTTGGCTGTACGGTGATCACTTCCAGAAAATTTTACGAATTTCCCCCTGAAACTCGTGACCCACCAAGAGTAGCTCAGAGCTCAAAAAAAAACAGATAGGAACAGAATGGTTCTTTTGAACGGTATATCAAATTTGGTTGAAAAACTGGACCGAAAGAAAAACCAAAAAATAGTAGTGGGTAGGTTTAGCTACAACCTAATACTCTCAGAGGAAAACTTCCATCGTATAGAAGAACAAAAATTAGAAAAAACCGACGAGTGCCTCTGGAAAAAAGTCTAGCTAGAAGAAATGGAATAGTCAGTAATGTTGAATAATGCTATTTTCTATATATGAGGAGCCCCCTATAATGTACTTCAAAGTTTTCGTTAACCACGAAAGACATGCACTTCTCTCTAGCCTCCTTGAATAAAAAAAAAAGAGTGAATCGGCGAAAGAATTTTCAATTGACGACGCCTACTCAGTGTTTCGGTGAGTGCACACTGTACACATTTTCGCGCGGGATCTTACCCGGGTAAGTAAGTGTATGGTGAATGCCGTTTCGCGGTGAGTACTGTGCTTATCTGGGCCAAATTCCAGTCCGCAATTGCGTCTCGACACGCTTTGCGGCCGCACGCTCCCGAGTCGGAAGAGCTTCCAGCGCCGCAGCCGCCGATCTGCTGACTCTAGGTGGGCTTTTGAAACTGGAAACTAAGAAAAATTAGAGAAAATTGTATAAAAGCCACATCGAGTCGGCTTTGGTGCTGGAAACCCGACTGACTCGAGCGCGTGCGGCCGCAAAGCGTGTCGAGACGCAATTGCGGACCGGAATTTGGCCCAAATAAGCACAGTAAGCAATCGGCTCTCGGGTAGGGTAAATGTAAAGTAAGATTTACCCGGCATTTCAATGATGAATACGGCCCCAGGGGTGTGCACTTACCGTTTACCGAATTACCCGGTTTGGGAGTTTCCGGTAAATTTTGATTTCCCGATTTACCGACTTGATCTCGAAATTTACCGAAATTTTAACCGATCAAACTTAAGCAACTTTTTTCGCTAAGTGGATCCATTTCTCGCCTTAATTGCATGAACAAAGGCACAAGAGAAAAACAGGATGAGGAGATAGACCGGCAATAGACTGAAAAACAAAAAATACTTGTTGAGAATTCATCCATCTATCTAGTCGCTATCGAGTTAAGCGACCACCACAGGCCCGGCCTCCTTCGCTCACCACCACGGGCAAGGGATGTGGCCCGTGGTGGTCAGCTGAGCGAAGGAGGTCGGACCTGTGGTGGTCCCTTATATCTCGTTTGTTTGGAGAAATTGAGATCTTGCATTTGGCACGTGTCATACAGGAGGGTTCTTCTATACATTTACAAGAAAATCGCAAAATTTTTATCAGAGGGTGTACTGTGCCTTTAACGCAGGACTGCGATAAAAACGTCCGGTTAATTCTGAAATTTCACCTTTCTAAACTGTAACTCCACGACCAAATGGCAAGTTTTTCGTCATTATGAGGTTTGTTGGCGTATACACTGGTAATACTTTGCATTCCCTATTGAAGGTTGGGGCAAATTCGGTGCACCTACTGTGCTTCTCTGGGCCTAATTCCGGTCTCGACACGCTTCGCAGCCGCGCGCTTTCGAGTCGGAAAAGTTTCCAGCGCAGCACCCGCCGATCTGTTGACTCTAGGTGAGTTTTAGAAACTGGAAACTAAACAAAATTAGAGAAAACTGTATAAAAAACCCACATCGAGTCATCTTTGGCGCTGGAAACTCGACCGACTCGAGAGCGTGCGGCCGCAAAGCGTGTCGAGACGCAATTGCGAACCGGAATTTGGCTAAGAGAAGCACAGTATGTGGTAGCATATGGCGCAGAGTTTGCGCCAACCTTCAGTAGTGAACGCAACGTACAGTACCGCGCACGTTTTTTTGCAAAAACGGCGTTTTGCGGCGTTTTTTGTGCCCACAAAGCGCCGCATCGCCATAGCTCACTTAAAATTTGACAAATTCAGATTTCCAGAGAGTTTTCGTGTTCCTCTCGGTCAGACAAATGCAGCGATATGTGTATAAAGTCTTTTGGACTCCGATGTTTTGTTGAAAAAATGCGTTCTTCTTTCTAAAATTCACGTTGACCACAGGTTTAAACATGACAGATGTCTGCAATCATCACCGTGTGATCAGTTTATAGTGATATATTTTGTAGTGCAATTATGTAATTTTCTATGAACTTTTGGAGTTGAATCTACCATTTTGTAACACTATCGTGTAGCTTTTTACACCAGGTGCTGAGTTGATCGCAAAACGCATGGCTCCGGGCGAGATTGAACCAGCATATTCCCTTTCCGGGGAAGCGCCTTATCGCACTGCACCACCGAAGCCCCAGCGCCGCTCTCACTCAACTGCTCGGTAAATCTTCACCGAAGCAAGAATCGTGTAAGACTTAACTAGGGCATCATCTTGACAGGTCTACCACTGTTAGATTGTCTCTGACGGTATTCCTGTTTCATCCCGTTATGCGGGTGAAAGGATGATTGCTTCGGTGAAGATTTACCGAGCAGTCGAGTGAGAGCGGCGCTGGGGTTTCGGTGGTGCAGTGCGATAAGGCGCTTCCCGGAAATGGAATATGCTGGTTCAATCTCGCCCGGAGCCAAGCGTTTTGCGATCAACTCAGCACCTTGTGTAAACATACCTTAACGTGCACTGCGACGTTGAACTGCAGTTACGGCAAAAAAAACATCCAAAAATCGTGTAAGACTATCGTGTAGCACTCAACGACAGCAATTCAGAAATGACTTCCAATTTGAAATCGGACTACTTTGAAGCTAGTTATGGCGATGTGGCGCTTTGTGAGCGCAAAAATGCCGCAAAACGTTTTTTTTGCAAAAAAAAAGCGCGGTATTGTATCACTAGGATCCATGCCGACTGTTAGTATGTGATACTACGCTCGTCCTTGCATGGTGGTTCATTGAAGATTCTTTTGGTTGCATGGAATATGTAGAGAAACTTAGATCTAGGAACTTCAACGAATTTACTTTTTTTACCAAAAAAAAAATTGGAAAATGTTGACCATCGGAAAACTAGCGTTGATTTTTAGCAGATTATGGTAGATCATTTATGGGTGTACGGTAGTTCGGTCAATGTCTCAGACTTGGCTCAAAATTTGTATGCGAGGGTTATTCCGGGTGGTGGATGCGGATTTAGTGTCCGTTTTGTCGATTTTCAAAACAGTAAGATAGGTTTGGCAGCCTGAATGGTATGGTACCTACCGTAACCTACAATAAGCTTCAAAATTTTGACAAGCGGACTCTAGATTCGTGTTCAGCACCCTAGACTACCCCTGTATATAGGCTTTGAGCCGAATCCGATTTTTTTAGAACACCATAAAATTTCGTGGAGCCGCCCCCTACCTTGCCGCCAGGCCTTGAAGAATTCGTGAATACGATTCACCTTTCTTCCAGCATGAATATCGTGTTGCATGATGCAAGAGCGGTAATTCGCAATTGCAGAGCGGAATTTAGCTCCGAAAACGACAGTATGACAACAAAAACAGGGCAAGAATGAACAAAATCTCTGAACTATAAATCAGTGTAAACCAATCACTAGAAAACTGATTGTTGAGTATTAATAAATTCAAGTATTTGTTGAGGCGTGGGATTTTAACGGTCAAAACCTGGATGATGACGTCAGCATCTTGTTAGCATCGATTCTACGCCCTACACCCTGCATTGCGGTCACCGCGACGACGTCATCCTTGATTTTTCGAGCATGGTGGCAAAGCCATATAACCACATGCTCCGAAAATCAAGGATGACGTCATCGCGATATCAGCTATGAAGGGTAAGTGCGTAGAATCGATGGTAACAAGATGATGACGTCATCATGTTATTAGAATCCCTGCTATGAAAGGTGGACCGATGCGTGATCCACGAAGTAGTGACGTCATCATCGAGACTGCCATACCGGCTTTGAGGGGTGGACCGATGTCATTCCCGAAACGAACGAGCCACGTTTCGGGTTGACCCCGCCCCTTTTTTCGTTTCGAGCCAGAGCGGTTCAACGGTCCAACCTCGTTCTGACGGCGCTCGAATCGAACCGGTGCCTGAGGAGGTGATAACGCGATCAATAGCCTAGTATTGCCGTCCGTCAATTGATGCGCTCAGCTGACTGCTTTTCTCTAATTCTTCTTTCCTTGTTTAGCTTGTTGTGCTCTCGATTTTCTTCTGTTTTTAGATTCAACTAGGGCTGCGAATTGAGCTAACAGTGGCCAAGAAGTCTGTCAGTTGTATAGCTAGACCAGAACCCGCCGAAAAGCCTCTGCTCTCAAATTTCAAGTCTATCCTGCTTTTTTTCACCTGTGTTCATGGAAGGTTAACTATTCACTTTTGTTTTTTTTGTTTTCTCAGGCATGCGAAATTCAAAAAAAAAACAGAGAAAACTTATGCGTTGCCATTTCAACCTCCGAAGTATCGACTAGACTTAGGACAGGAGCAAATAATTAGTCGCATAGTTCGATTACCTGAATATTTTGTTCATTTGGCAATTTCAATTTTTTTTTGATTATGCAGCTCATTTGGTCAATTACATTACTGAATTACTTAATTGAATTATTGAAGCGGGATGAATGTTCGGAATATCAAAGAATAACAGAAATAGAAAAAATTCTCGACTGTGTTCATGAAGAGTTTTAATATCATTTTGAACTCAACAGCTACGTTATATTCTTGCAGGGTATTTTTTCAGAGTATTTCTCCAAACAGATCTCAAAAGTGTAAAGATAGATACTGCGGAGGCGGAAATGACAATTCGCGTGTTTTCTGTCTTTTTCCCTAAATACCGGGAAGAGCAAATAATACAGATTCATCGCAGAAGCGTGTTGTAAGATTTTCATAATCACAGGGTGAGAAAGGAACAATCTAGACCTGGTACTCAAAAAGAAAGGTTTCCTAGCAACTTTTCATCAAATTTCTGCTGAGCTATTCATCTGACAGAATTCTCCGTCCAGTTTCACACGAATTCGCGATTCTCATTGAATTGAAAACATCGATAAGAAAAATCGGGAGTACATAATACTTATATGTAAAAGCTAGACAAAGAGAAAGCAAACAGAAGTAAATTAATCAGCTGAACGGAGCAATCAACGAAAGCACGGTCATCACCTCTAACGTAAAAGTGTTACTCTCAGGATACAAGAAACATAGAGAGCACAGGAAAACCATTGCGCGCCATCATCCAAAACTATAGTTTTCGCTGTTATCCTTATCACAGCGAATATCTTTGTCGAGAAAGTGTCAACGGTTGGTGTATGAGACGCACGGTTTGAGCGCCTAGGAAAGCCTCTCGATGGCCAATTGCAACGTGATTGCGTGGCGTAGCGCTATGTCGCGCTGCTCCCTCCCGCGAGGTCAGTGGTTTGGTTCCCTCCGCACACAAAGTTTTGCACATGCGTGTGCAATAGTTTAGGATGTCAATCATTCCTCGTTCATCGTCGTATGGAGCAGAGCGATGTCTCGATATTCATGACAGCGGTTCGTGAGATCGTTTCCACAGCAGACTAGTTTTGCAAACAGGTATGCATGAGGCAGTTGCCAGTTAGAGAAAGGGTTACATCGATTTCTCGAACTTCAATTCCTCCTGATTACTGTGAAGTGATCACGATTCTGAACTCTCAGTAGTCGACGTCCCGTAACCCTTCCCGCGGAAGGGCAATAGATCGGTCGCGGGCAGTCGGCAGCGCCGTTTCGTTGACTGCCCGTACGCGGTGAACAAGCACTCTGCGGCATTTCTGCCACCGCCTTACGGCTAATTTGGTGACTGACAGAAGACAATACTAAAGCAGTTTGCGGCACATTTGAAAATCACCCTTTAAGTAGGGGTCTGTAAAAACAAAATTTCAAAAATTCCCTTGTGGAAACTTCAGTTTGAACTGCTCTTGATAAGTAAGGAGTGAGCTTCTACGGGAAAGCTTCCTACACTCACTGGTTCTTGCAGTCTTACTATTCGCAGATACCATAAACGCACAGTGGTTCACCTGCCCCAGACAGCGTCGCACACAGCGCGGGTTTTGAAAAGAGTCTTAACACAGCGTTCTCTGCTCAGCAATCGTTCACTGGCTCCACCTAGTGGGTGGTGCAATGATGATATCAAGGTGAGAATCGATGAGTGATTTTTCGATGACCCACTGAAATAGCCCACTGCCCGCCGACACTCTGCGGGAAGATGGGAAAGCCTCTCTGTCCGCGGGAAGTGGGGCGCTGTGCCACGCCCACGAAATTGGGGCCGCGCGAAGTCGACTAGCCCGACTTGGTCGGCAGGAAGTGGGCTGTTTTTTTTTTAATCTGAGTATGCGAATACGATACAGAGTGCGTAGGTGAGCTCGCTCACCAAAATAGTCCTAAATAAAATAATTGTGAGTAAACACGAATTCTCAATGACCTCAGAGGTCTCCAAATTCAATATTTATTACTGCTCCGCACTCAGAACCTTTGTTGAACGTCCACTGAAAATTGTGTCTGCGTAGAAATTCCGTATAATTTGTTCACTTGCACCTCCGAGACAAGGACTCGGGGATTTTAGTGAACCTGCAATTTCCCCCTGAGAGTTTCTGCTTACCTTGAGAAAGGAAACACGCTGTTTACAATTATGTCGCTGGGGTCGTATAAGACCAACTGGGGTTCGAGTAATGGCCTCTGGAAAATTGCCTAAAACCGAGCGGTGAAAACCTAGATGACGAGTAGCCCGAGGCTTGTAATTTCCGCCATTTGCAACCGAAATATGCGTGCGGACTTGAAGAAAGAGAAGCTGGGAATGTAGAGAAGAACGGGGCTATTGATCGAAAACCATCGCTCATCTTTTCACTGCTGGGATTAAAAGGTGGTATTGGGGAGGCGCGCCAGGATGGCTTCTTCCTATATCTCGCCTATTCGGAGGAGCCTACCCTACCATTTAAAAGATGATAAACGTTTTCTGGTCAATTCTGCTCCGCTGTCTCCGAATCTGACAGCGGATTTGGCTACGGACACCTCTGAACGAAGTTCTAAGCGTTTTCGGAGCTTCGCGAAAAGGTAAGGGCCTTAGGCGAATTTTTAGGGTGTTTGAAAAAAAAAACAATTTTAGATTCGGCTCAAAACTTTCAACTGGGGGTTATTCAGGGCGTTGAAAGCGAATCTGGAGTCTGTATGTCGCTAGACTTATGGTTACTGTACGTTAGGGTAGGCATAATGCCTTTAAAGGCAGTGCTTACGATAAAAAATGTGTTTCAGTTTCCACTAGGAATGGGTGTTGGAGGGGCACACTGTAATGTTGACGTCGAAGGAACGCATGAAAACGAGCCAGGAAAGCTCCAAAGGAGCCCGAAGTTGCCACTTCGAGCGCAAGGCAAACCCCAAAAGCGCAACACACGCCCACCGACGGGAACAAATGAATGCTCGAAATCGTGAGATGAGCGATGATTTTCAATCATTAGTTCCGCTCTTCATTCTACATTCTCAACTTTTCTCTTCACTTAGGTCAGCAAAAGACGGAAGTTACAAGACTCGGACAACTCATTCACCATGTTTCCTTAGCTCAATTTTTAAGGGACCATAACTCCGTTCCCAGAAGGTCTTCTACGATTTCAGAGATATCATTGGAATCAGCATGGGGCCGTTTTCAAGATAGGCGGGGAAACAGAGAAACGATTTTTATCGTGAACCCTTTAACTGGCTTTATTGTGCTTCTCTGATTCAAATTCCGGTCCGCAATTGCGTCTCGACACGCTTTGCGACCGCACGCGCTCGAGTCAGTCGAGTTTCCAGCGCCAAAGCCGACTCGATATTGCTTTCGATACAGTTTTCTCCAATCCAGTTCATAAAACCCACCTAGAGTCAACAGATCGGCGGGTGTCGCGCTGGAAACTTTTTCGAGTAGAAAGCGTGCTGCCGCAAAGCGTGTCGAGACGCAATCGCGGGCCGGAATTAGGCCCAGAGAAGCTCAGTACCTACCCTAAAATCTCGAATTTTTTAAAAAATGGATTTCAGATTCGTGTTCGGCATCCCAAATAATACCCACACAGAAATTTTGGGCCAATTTTGAGATTTGGTCAATCTACCGTATGCCCACCGTAACCTGCCGTAATCCATCAAAAATCGATAAACGGATTGCAGATTCGTGTTAAGCACTGCAAATAACCCCCAGAGCAAGAATTTGAGCCATATCTATCCTAGCACTCCGGAAATCGGCAAACGTCGCGATTTGCCATCAAATTTTCCCCCCAATGGGAAGCTTCGAACGAATCGAGTCGAAAAGCTCGGGAAATCGTCAAGTAGATGAGCGCCCCAAATAACCTACCTGGAAGAATTTTGAGTGAGATATGCAACAATTTGTTTCGAACGTTTCCAGGGGTAAAAAAAAGCGCCCAACCGAAAATCCGCACAAGTCCAAAACGCTTTCAGAGTATGCAAAGTTTGGAAAATGTGCCTTCACCCAAAATTTGCTCAGTGGGGTAGTTTTGGGCGCTGAACACAAGCATGAGGTCCGTTTACGGATTTCGCAAACACTAATGCGAGTTTTTGATAGAAAAAAGGCGGGAAATACGAACTTAGACAGGCTATAACTTTTTCCGCAGATTTCCGTAGCAAAATGCGAGTTCAGATCAGGGATGAGCGGAGTTCCGCGTTTCGCGTTCCGAAACCCGCAGTTTCGCACATTTTTGGCATTCCGCGTTTCGCATTCCGAAAACCGCAAAAAACGCTGCGGAATGCGAAAATATCGGGTCACCTGGGAGGAAGAAAATATCAGATAATTTCTGAATTTTTCCGCATTTCGCGTTCCGAAACCCGCATTTCCGCGCATTTTCAGGCGTTCCGCGCCCGATTTCCGAAACCCGATAGAAAATTTTAGTTCCGAAACCCGAAAACCGATTTCCGAAATTTCATATTTTTGTTCCGCTCATCCCTGGTTCAGATTCGAAGAGGGCGTGCCAGATTTGACTAGCAAACATTTATCAGCTTTCTGATCCGGGGGGGGGGGTACACCATGCGAGGTTCTTTAGTAAGTATCTGCGAATTTCTTTTAGACAATAAAAGGCAATTTGTACAGGGAACAAAATAACCTTATTCTGTAAAATATTGCCCTTTTTGTGCAATGACCTTTTGCCATCTTCCAGGCAGCATCATAATTCCACATTCTAAAACTTGTGGTTTTTATCGGCAAAAAACTGAACCAGATACGATTTGACATCTTTATCATTATTGAAATTTTTATCATTCAAGGAGTTTTGCAAAGATCGAAATAAAAAATAATCAGATGGTGCAAGGCCAGAAATATATGGTGGACGTGGCAGAACATCCCAACCAGGCTGCAATAATTTTTGCCGAGTGACTTAAGATGTGTGTGTCCCTGCATTGTCATGATGAGATACAACACATTTTCGATTTGGCAATTCCTCAGGCAAACGCTGGCTAGTAGCCCCATACTAAGGTCTGTTTTTCGAACTCTAGCGCATTTTTCACCATAATAGCCGATATTCGGGCGTGACGTCACTATGGTGATTTCTCATGAAAATCTAGTTTGATATCAGGCTACAACCCGATCCTTAATGTCCCCGTGAGGCGAGCTATGGCGCTTTAACATCACGTGTTTGAGACGGTGTGAAACACGAGCGATCGTGTTTTGAATTTCCATAGCGGCCAATCGTGGACACTCTCAAATCGTCTCTCGCCTCGCGCTTGGAAGCCGACTTTCCTCCATGCATCAGAGTTCGCGCACTTTCGTTTCTTTCAGTTTCGCTTTCTCTTGCCTTTATCATTTTCTTGCCAATTTCTTGCCATTTCTTCTCAGGCCAGACCATTACGGGTAAATTCTCAAAGAATATGAAAAAAATCTCTCAGATTACAAGACGATGTTGCCCTCCTCTGACAGATGTCTCCCGTATTCTGGCAGAATTCTTTCGTGATCTGACAGATATTTCTAGTAATCTGGCAGAATACTTACGTATACGGACTGGGGAATACGAGAAAATTCTGCCAGATTAGGAGACGATGTTGCCCTCCTCTGACAGAATTTTCCCGTATTCTTGAAGAATTCTTTCGTGATCTGACAGATATTCCTAGTAATCTGGCAGAAAACTTACGTATACGGACTGGGGAATACGAGAAAGTTCTGCCAGACTACGAGACGATGTTGCCCTCATCTGACAGATTTTTCCCGTATTCTGTCAGATTTTTCTCGTGATCTTGCAGACATTTCTAGTTATCTGACAGAGTTTTCCACTACTCACATAGGCTGAAAATTATTTAGTAGACCCGAAAAAGTTTCTATTTTGTCAGACATTCTTCCGATGAAAGGGTTCCGAAAGGCAGAAAATGGAGCTCGAGATTTCCGAAACCTTTAGATATGTGCTCGAAATTGTTGGAATTTTGCAGTATTTCTGCCTGAGAAACCCCGCCTTTTGTCCGCCGAAATTCGTCGGTAATCTGGTATGACGTACTTTATTCGATCAGTACTGCTCGCATTCTAAAGCCATTGATGGTAGGACTCCGGCGTATTTCTGCTACCGTAATCCGGCAATCGCTTCAGAACCTAAACGTGCTCCGTCCCCAGCCTGTTCCACTCACTATTCATCATGGTATCGATTAGCTTTTCTGAACTTTTCACCACCATTGGAGCAGGAGGTTTCCGAACAATTTTTTCGGATGATGTCAATAACATTTCAAACTGGGCCTGAAGAGTTTTTACAGATGAAGAGTTTGACCACTTCAGTATCCCTTGAAGAAAGTCATTCTCTTCATCCACTTCAATTTACAGTTAGCGCTCGTCGATTTTTTTAATGAATACGAGTTTTTGATATTCCAGGTTGAATTAATCATTTTTGGATGGGGCATTTTTTTTTTTACTTGTCCGTAAAAGCTAACTCCGGAGTCAAAAGTTTTCTTTTCCAAATGTGTGATACCGAGATGTAGAAGCAGAATTATAAACTGGGTAAGGCATGTGAATCACACCAATCAGACAGTGTGATTCACACCGATGCGCTGTTGTTTGGAATACTTGTAGCTGATTTTGGAGTAAATTTTTAGGAGGCCTTATGAGTAGAACAGACGCCCGGAAAAAAATCCCTTGGAAAATTTCTCGTTGCCGAGAATGCCGCGAAAACACGAACAATTGGAATTCTTAGTAGTGAGAACTCATTCATGTCTCCACCCAAGGAGAAAGCAGCGGAGTAGCTCCTTGTATAAACTCCTGAAACGATATCTATGTATACACCGTGTTTTTTTCACACCCCACAGTGTTCTCACCAACCCGGGGCCTTCCACCCTTTGCAAAATCAGGAGAGCTAAAGGGCCTATGAAGTTAATGGTGAATGCAGAAAACGATTTTCAGTTTGAGTGTCTCTTTCTAAGCTAGCACGTCCAGAGTTTGAGGACTCTAGCTCTGAAAGTTTAGAGAAATCGCTGGGTGACAAGTTCTGATCTGATCCCACCTCTGCATGGTGTGCTCCAGAGTGACACCATAAAGGAAACGCGTGCAATTGAACTGGATGAGGTTGCAAAACAGTTCCGACGTAAAGGGAAACCCGGTGTTGGGTCCCGAAACTATTGTCAGAAACGGCACCCGGAAAGCGCTGATTCCTACCATCTTTGGCTTTATCTGGATAGGGAGCAAGCGCGCTATGCAGCGAAACCGCGACGCGAAACGCGCGCGTCTGAAGTAAATCAAGCTGCAAATGACTTAGGCTAATAGGAATTTTAGCGTTGGGTCCTGAAGCGATTTCCGGATTTTGGTAGCCGAAATACGCCGAAGTCCTACCATCAATGGCTTTACCCGCATCCGGCTGTTTTAACGGGAGAGTGGAATACACATGTTACTGCTTTTAGATCACAAGCTACCTTATTCTCAATTCGAGTAATGCCATTGAAGTTTAGCTGTATCTCTTCATATAATCATCAGCTTGCTCATAATTCATCACAAGCTGGTAGCTCGAAAGGTATAGCTTACTATTTGTATGTTTTTCCAGTTCTTCAGCCGTCTTATGTTATCCTTTTTTTCAGAAAACAAGGAAGATCATCACAGAAGCGGCCGACGAAGACAATGCGGAAAAGCGGCAACGAATGGACGACTCAGGGGTCGAGAACGATTGGAGGACCTAAGCCAGGACAAGGAGTGCCGGCCAGGGTCAGGCGAGGCTGAGAATCTTCGCAACGGAGGTGGGGTGAATTTGATTTTTTTTTTCAGAAATTTTGGCCCGAAAATCAAGGTTAGGGTGGGAGGGGTTGCAGAATTTTCGGTTCAAAAAAATAGAATTTGATGGAAATGCCCCGAAAATTCTCAATATTTTTGGTCATCAAACGGAAGGATCGTAGAATCGCTCAATTTTCTTAAGAATTTTCAGCGTCTGGCTATAAACTGTCCAGAAACTTCGCCTCAGGGGATCGCAAAAACTTTGAAACCTGGGAAAAATTATGGTGGGTGGTCGCCACGATTTGGGAAATTTACGCAACGCCCCGCTTCACGCTGCAGCCGGCAACCCCTGTTACATGTATGAGATGTTAGTGAGGCAGTGCTAGTGAGGCACGTACATAAGCATGCGAACAACCATTCTTTAAAGATACTATTTTGAATGTATCTGGGCGAGTGCCTAGCGAAATGCGACGAAACCTTAATATGTTTTAGGGCATCATAAAACGTGCCTTTCGCACACTCAAGATTGAGTTCCGAATGTTCAGCCTTTTGATACCGACTTCGTTTATGATTTCGTGGTATTAAATCAAGTGAGGGCTGTTTCCTCAGAACATGACCGTAAAAAAACTAGGCCCTTATCAATTGTTAGCCATAAGAGGACCTCCAAAGATGCAATATAACATTGCGAGAAAATAGTTTCTCTAGGCAATTTTTTGATGGTTAAAAATTTAACCAAATTGGGCATTTTTTTTAAATGTGTAGATTTCGCTCCTTTTAATTCTCGTCGGAGTGACATACCGATGAGGTGCGACATTGCATAAAATTATTCCAAGCTGATCTCCGAAAATATGAATCAAGACATCATTTTTTCGCAGTCCTATACCACGATTTTCAAGGTTTTCTGATGACAAAAAAACGGCACGTGTATGGATTTTTAATAGCCATGTTCTGAGCGAATAACATTGATTTCATTTATTACCACAAATTTGTAAATGGATTCCTTATTGAAAAACTGTTTTTCTGTAAAAAAAACTGTGTTGAAAACTCAGGCTTGAGTGCGAGTAAGACGAGGTTTATGATGTACTACAACAAAAAAAAATTTCGTCAAGTTTCGCCAAGCCTACGCCGAGAATACGCTCGAAACATTATCTTTTGAAATTGGGTGTTCGTATACTTGTGTGGTATACAGGCCATAAAACGGCCAATGTCTCACCGTCGACTGCGTACCACGCGCTGCGCGACCGCACGCGCGTCGAAAGCAGACGGGTTTTGGCCGCCGCGCGACGAGTTTTGGCCACCGCGCGACGTTTCGGCCGCGCGCGGCGGCCGAAACTCGTCGCGCGGCGGCCAAACTCGTCTGCTTCCGACGCACGTGCGGTCGCGCAGCGCGTGGTACGCAGTCGACGGTGAGACATTGGCCGTTTTATGGCCTGTGGAATAGATCGCTAAGAAGTGGAGCTTCGAGTCTTGTTTTTTTTTCGAAGCTAAATTCTCTTAGTTTTTTTTTTCGAAGCTAAATTCTCTTAATTTTTTTGGCGTTAGTTGTTATGTTGTTCTGTTGATGTTATTCTCTGCTCGTACGGTGTAATATGATCTCTGTGAATATCATTGTTCAATCCAATTTTTTATGGTTGTCGTATGTCAGTAGGGAATGTTTTTATGTAAATTTTGCTCCCGTACTATGATATGAAGTATTGCATTGTTCGATATTTTAAGCTTATTCAACCAGTATGGGCCTAGAGGGGAGAATTCTAAGAATACACGCAAAAATGCAGCGATGGCACTGAAGTCTGCCGTGGTTTTCACCACTGCATACAAAGATTCGAAGCACATTATTTACCAATTGATCGCTTTCTTGTGTCAGCCGCTGCTGCAGTAGGGCGCTGTCTGATCGCGATGAATTCGCGGCAGGCTCGGCTGGAATTTGGTCATTTTATTTGTAGTTTCCGTTTTTTTTTCGGGGCATTTGTGCGGTGAGTTCGCGGAGTTTTCTTGGCTCGCGGTGATTTTGCGTAAAATCCTTGGTGATATCAAGGATCCCGGTGAACTCTAGGCAAATTCATGGCATTTTATCCTACAGTAGGGTACAGTATCCTCACAAGGAGTCGGCGTCAATGGCCTCATATCACTGGGCGACACTAGCTTAGCATTTCCGGCGATAATAGCTCCACAATATTAGGCGACAGTAGCTTGACACCAGGCCGGCGCTAGTAGTTCCACAAAGCTAGGCGGCAATAGCTTGACAAGGCCGGCGCCAGTAGCTCAATGAAAGTAGGCGACAATAGCTAGAGTTTTTCGCCATCTAGCTCGACAAATTCACCATTGTTTAGCTACGACCTTGCCGATTTTAGACTAGTCGCCCCGGAGCTCCTCGGCGACAAGTGAATTTCTCTGGGGCTACTAGCCATCGTCGCTTGGTTGGAATGTTTTGCCATATCCACCATATAATCCTGACCCTGCACCATCTGATAGGTTTTTATTTCAATCTTCGCAAAACTCCTTGAATGGTGAAAATTTCAATAATTATAATGATGTCAAATCGTACCTGGTTCAGTTTTTTGCTGATAAAAACCAGAAGTTATATGAACGTGGAATTATGATGCTGCCTGAAAGATGGCAAAAGGTCATTGCTCAAAATATGCAAAACATAACAGAATAAAGTTATTTCGTTCCATGAAAAATTTGTTTTTTATTCTCTAAAAAAATTTAGCATTTACATAGTTGCCAACCCAATCCTCTTCCGTTCGAAGCAGGTTTAAAACCTGCCCGTGCCCAACAGTTTTGCGAACATTTCAGCACCCTCCTGATAACTATTTTCCCGTTACCTTTTCAGTATCCGTACTTCGGTCCTTTTTAGCTTATCCGTTCTGTGCTTTCGTTGCCGGGTAAAATTTCCTTTCTGTTCTTTAAAAAAATCTAACCTTATTTAGCTACGAGGCCGTCACATATCTCACATGCAGTATAAAAAATACATGTATGAAAAACAAGCAACACTGCCAAAACTCGAACTAAAGCTAGAATTGAAGGTGAACACGTGAAAATGTCACCATAATGCAGGAAGGGTCTAGCAGCCATGCTAGACCCTTCGAACCTTCAAATCTCGCCATTCCATTGCCTCGTAGTCCCTCGAGTTACCGCCTGAGCCATCGTGCAGTGAGAGCACGCTCCGGCTATCTCATTGCAATCGTTATTAGATATGTAGCACGCAACGAGCACTACTCGAATGGACTTTAGACGAGTTATACCTCTAGACCCAGTCCAGATTTTCTCACCAAACTTTCCGGAGCAAATGCTTAGGAGATATCAATACACCTGCACTGGTTACATTTGCCATACTTCTTCTGAATCGACCATACTGGCTCTTTTCACTCTGCGCATCTTATCTAGACAGGTTCTTTCAGTGAAACTTCAACACACAACCTCCAATGAACCGTTTTCGGAACTCAAGGTTGAGTTCGTGGTGGTTTTTGGTTAGACATTTTTCCAGCTTTCGCTAGGCATTTCCTAATTTTAATTGTTTTTGTTTTTCATTTTTCTTGGGTATCGCGAGGGATCCGGCTACGGAGGCCGCACTAAATATTCAGCAGCGGCGGATTCTGATAATTGCTAAGAAGATTACTCTTCTATTACCATGCATTTCATAGTGCAACAGCTACATAAGGAGGTGTCCCAGTCTGCGTGTAGGATGATAAAGACTGGAGGCACTCAAAAACTAGTGAAAACTACTGAATTTGAGTCGAAAAATTTTGTCAGCCACGCCCATGAGTTTCCAACCCCCCCTTAATTCAGTGGGTTGCGAAATCATAAGACGTACCCCGATATGTGCGGTTACGAACTTCCCATGAATTATAATAAAAAGACGAACTGCTCAGACGTTCGCTGTTGTCCACAGGACACGAATGTGATGTCACCTCACGCAATGCTCCCTGTAGACATCCAAAAGGGGCATGGATCGCCCCTCGAGAACTGCCCTTCGCCCCCCTCCTTGGTGCCGTAGACAACCTATCCGCGGGAACGCTTTTGCTGTAGACATCCCATCAGAGGAAGATCTCCATCCCCGAATCCGCGTTGACATCCTATCAACACCCTGTAGACCTGATATTACCATCCCAGTGAAGCATCAACCGCTTTATGACGTCACCCCTTAAGGGCAGCATACACACTCACAAACATGGTGGAGGTAACAGCATAAATAGGACCGCACGGCTCTTACCATGTCGTCTACGACGTTTGAAGCGTCAAAAACCATCCAGGATGACAATATGTGACAATGTTTGAGCAACCTTGCCTTCCACGTCTGTATTTCCCACCCGTTCGAGTACAAGAATTAGAAATGAAACTTCAGAAAACATGTGATAAGATAGAGTGATAGCACTATCCCATGGGAGCGCACGAGAGAAATAGCTTGACTTGCTCAAATGTAACATGTCTGCATACCGATTAACTCTCGTCCATTTTTGAGAATGCCGCTCTACTTCGGCTGACTTTTTGAAATGGAGGATTACATAGGTGAACATACATGATATTTTCAGGTGAATAAAGTTGTTACTCTCGTGCATTCCCATTTGGTAATGCAATCACTCTAACTTATCACATGTTTTCTCAAGTTTCTTTTCTCATTCTCGTACTCGAATGGGTGGGAAACACTGGCGTGGAAGGCAAGACTGCTCAAAAGTTGCCAAGTATATCCTGTTTCCGAGTGTGACTTATTTCCGTTCGTCGCGTGCGTCTGCGTGCGTACGCTGCGTCTTCTTCTCCCCACAATTTCTCGCTGTCTCTACCTTCGCTCCGCACAAGCGCGCGAGAGAACAGAGTAAATCCGGCTCGGAACCAGAGGATATTGTCATCCTGGATGGTTTTTGGCGCTTCAAACGTATTTGACGACATGGTAGGGGCCGTGTGGTCCTATTTATGCTGTTATCTCGACCACGTTTGTGAGCGTGTATGCTGCCTTTAAACGGCGGTATGCCTACTTTCGAAACTTGATGATGGAGCCCGATTTTCCTTATTTCAGTTCTAATCTAAGCGCAACAGAGAAATTGGACCCTCTCAATCAAATTTTCTAGAGAAAAACTAACATTGGCGTGGATCCTAATGAGACTTTTCGTTCCTCTTTGGAGGTTGGCACAAACTCGGTGCACCTACGTAATAGCATATGACACCGAGTTTGCGCCAACCTTTGAGAGTAAACGCAAGGTCTCATTAGGATCTATACCGACGTTACATTATTTTAATAATGATGTCCTTAGGCCGACAACACTCTACTGCTTCCAAATGAACTACTATAAGTTATACAAAACATTCCAAATGAAACGTACTTTTCTAGAGCCAGTTTTGGACGTAGAGTCCAAATATGCCCTTTGCAGCTGCCTAGAGTCACCCTGGAAAACGTTATAGCAGTTTTTTTTTCTCCGATTTTTGTACCTATTGTATCCTCGAAAAAGCGCATCAATTTTATGAAAATTCGGAAACAGACCTCATAATCGTGTTCAGGGCCCGAAACAGCCCCCCAAGGCAAAGTTTATGTGAAAGCGCATTCTCCAAGCTATTTGCCGACTGATGGCATTCTTGACTTGTATGGATTTTCGGTTCAGCGTTCAATTATATCAATTACGGGGTACAGAAAGCGTTGAAAAAAATTTTTCTCCAGATTTGACATAAAATTCAACCTGGGGGTGATTTGTGGTGCTGATCACGAATCTGAGGTTTACCTGTGGTTTTCCCTAATTTCGGCTAAATTTGTTCAAAGCTTCCCACCGGCAGACAAATTTGACGGCAAAATCGAGTTTCGACGATTTCTGAAATGTGACAAAAGATGTGGCTCAAATCGTTCTTTTGGGGTTTATTTGGAGTGCTCAACACGAATCTGATGTCACTTTATGGATTTTTGAAAGCTTACGATAGATTACGTTGGGTATACGGTATAGTTGTACACGAACGAGATTTTTGAAAAAAATTTCGATATTTTTTTCGTTCGTTCAAAATTTCGTCGAACGATTAATTTTCAATTTTCGTTCGTTTGAAATTTCGTCGAACGAATTTTTTTCAAATTGCATTCGTTCGAAATTTTTTTCGAAATCGTACAGCTATACGGTAGTTCGATCAATGTCACAGATTTGTCTCAAAGTTTCTATGTGGGGGTTTTTTGGGGTGCTGAATACGAATTCTATGTCCACTTGTCTGTTTTCAAAGTTTGAAGTTCTGCCTCCCGAATAACATGTTACCTATCGTAACCTACAGTAAAACTATAAATTCCGACAAGCGAACCCCAGATTAGTTTTCAGCAGTACATGTTTATCGCAGTATCCGGAGGAAAATAAAAAAAACACCTCAAAAATTCCATGGTGGAGACAACATGGATGGGAATCAGGGTAAATGAACACCCCCGAATGATCAGAGATTCCTGGCAAACAACTAAAAATGACGCAAATGGCACACATAAAGGGATGGAAAAAATCAAAATCTGCCTACGAAGACCGTTGCTGAAAACTCCGTAAACCAAGGAACCCTTCGGGTCCATCACGGGGACCTCCGCGAGGTGCATCTCTCGGCATGCCACCAACGCCCCTTCCACGGGAAGACGTTATTAAAAAACGAATCACAGATCTCTTATAATTGAAAAAAAGAGAAGAATTACCATCAAAGTCTACAGCATTATCAAAAAATAAAACGAAATGCAAATCTCATATAACCGAAAATGAAAACTTGGACGGCACGATCTTCGTGATACATCGATTGATGGACGCTGCCAGCGCCCCTCCCGCGAATGTTCTGTGGAACAGCCCATTGACCTGCGCAGCCGTAGACATCCCAAATTGACGTCCTGTGGACAACAACTCGGTCTGCGTCGATTTAAGGCACTCGGCGGGATTGCCGGTCGATGGGCTGTTTAACAGCCCGTCGCCCCCTGCTCAACAGCACACCGCGACGACCCCGCGTAGAGCTGCCTGTTCGCCAGCGGTGACTCGTTCTGGGCGGATCGAAGTCCTGTAGACAACTGCGAATGTCTGAGTGGAAACGTCAATCGGCACCCTTGAAACGAATCACGAAATAAAAAACGAATCCTCATGAAATTAGAGAAGCTGACAGCGAAAACTGTAAAAAATGACCGTTGCAAATTTATATGACATAGCTGACGTTCTCGCTGAGATTTCGATTCTACACCCTATGTATCAGTTCGTTCATGGTAAGAACCATCAGAAACATCAAGCTAATAGTCTTCAGATTTTTCATGACACAGAACCACTTCGGAAATTCTGTTTCGCATGTTTCTACCCAGCTTTTTGTTAACGCTCCCTTCAATATGCGCCCATTCGCTTATAACGCCTAGGTTAAAGGCAGTGTTCACGATAGAAATAGTTTTTCCGTTTTCTAGCCTATTTTGAAAACGCTCCCATGCTGATTTCAATGATGTCCCTGGAATCGTACAGGACCCCCTGGAAACGGAGTTATGGCCCCTCAAAATTCAGCTAGGGAAGCATTGTGGACGAGTTGTCCGAGGCTTGTAACTCCCGTTTTGTGCAGCCGATGTGTGCGAGCTGACCTGAGTAAAGAGAGAAGTTGAGAATGAAGGGGAGAACGGGGCTAATGATCGAAAACCATCGCTCATCTGACCATGAATTCAGGGCAACGGTTATGGGTCGTGGGCGGAGTGGCCCAAAGGGTTCGCACTTTTGTTCTTAATCTTCTTAGAGGGACCCAAAGCTCACGTTTCAGTTAAAAAAACGAGCAACTTTTTCTTCGTGAACACTGCCTTTGAAGGCACTGTTCATAATAAACTTCATCCTGGAATTTTCCTCGACAAACGCTTCTCGTGGCTCTCAGAAACAGAGCAGCGTCGAAGAAACGGGACGAAATGCTACCCAGGAGCCGCAAAACGGCTTAAAAAGTGGGCAAACCCCTCCGCTCTGGGCAAGTTCGGCCCCTTCTGCCCCTCGACGTGAGCAATGGAACACTCAAGATCGTGAAATGAGCGATGGTTTCCAATCAAAATCCCCGTTCCTCCCTCCATTCTCAACTTCTCTCTTTACTCAAGTCAGCTCGCATACATTGCTTGCAAAAGACGGAAGTTACAAGCCTCGGACAACTCGTCCACCATGCTTCCCTAGCTAAATTTTTGAGGGGCCATAACTTCGTTCCCGGAAGGTCTTGTGCGATTCCAGAGAGATCATTGGAATCAAAGTGGGACCGTTCTCAAGATAGGCGAAAAAGCAGAAAAACGATTCTTGTCATGAACACTGCGTTTAAGCGGAGGCACATGATCGTATTGTCTGCTCTGGATGTAAACTCAACGCACAAAAATACCTATCACATTTTCCACTGGGTGGTGATCCTGCAAACCGGCCGGCCATTCTAGCAAAATGGCATGCTCGGTCTGAAACCAAACTTGCGTCGTCCTACTGACAAGAAGTGAAGACGGATGCGGACTAGAAAGATCTGGAAATGATTTTTCGACATATTCTAATGATCTGCGAGGTTCATAGAGCATGTCGCAAAAACCTGGACCAGCCTGCCACACCCCCTGAATCCGGGTCGATACATTATTCTTTCAACATGTATTCTTCTCCAGCGTTCCTACTCGAGGATAAGTGCGGATCCTTTTGTGGATCTCTCTGATGCTCAGAATGCTTAGTCAGAATAAATAAATAGGATAAAGTACATTGAGCTCTTTAGGGTTTAACATGCTTCAGATCGATAAAAAAGCTTCTCGAAGGGGTCACACAAGGACCCGAACTTATCCTCGAGTAGGAACTTTGTAGGAGAAAGAATTATGTGTCGACCCAGATTCAGCTGGTGTGGCAAGCTGCTCCAAGTTTTTGCGACATGATCTATGAACTTCACAGACTATTAGAATGTGTTAGAAAATTATTCCCAGTCCTTTCTAGTCCGTCTCCTCCATCACGTCTTGTCAGTAGGACGACGGAGGCTTGGTTTCAGGCCGATCATGCCAATTTGATACAATGGCCTGCCGGTTTCCAGGACCTCAACCTAGTTGAAAAGGTGTGAGTATTCTCGGGCGTTGTATTTACGCTGAAATCAGACAATACGAGCGCGTGGCTCCGCTTAAACTAGCCGTTATAAGCGAATGGGCGCAGATTGAAAGGGGCGTTCACAAAAAGCTGGGTAGAAACATGCGAAACAGAATTTCCGAAGTGGTTCTGTGTCATAACAAATCTAGAGACTATTAGCTTGATGTTTCTGATGGTTCTTACTATGTGCGAACTGATACGGAGGGTCTAGAGTCGAAATTTTGGCGAGCTCTAATTTCATGAAAACTCGTACCGGGGGTTTGGGTGCTGCATCTATTGGCGTTCACAGTTTGTCTCCTTGATTCTTGGGAAGTTCGGAACCGCATAAATGGGGGTATGTCATATAATTTTGCAACGCACTGTATACCAATACGATCACTTCGGCTAGTTTTTGAAGCTTTCGACGAGGTGAGGTTGACATAGCTAATATTAATGATAAAACGGTTGGGGTAGCGAAGCCGATAGACTCTTGCAGTCTGTACTAGAACTTCCGAAGAGGTGAGCGTTCTAGTACAGACTGTAGGAATCTATCGGCGTCGCTATCCTAACAGTTTTATCCATAATATTAGCTATTTCAACCGCTCGGGCATAAATCGTCCAATTTTACTCCATAACAAAAACAGCCGTTATTTCTGTATTTGCATGCAGTTTTCGTCGGTTCTCGCGTTAGCGTTCCATACTACTACCTTCAAACCTTCGGTTTATGACATGAAATCGGTACCTTTTTCGAACGTGTCTGCGGCCTTTAAAGGCAGTGCTCAGGATAAAACTTGGATGTTCAGCCTTCTACAGATTATGATAGGTAGAGAGCTTACTGTGACAGCAGCGTCAGCAAGAACTGCAAAAACTGACAAGAAAGCACTTTTTTCCGTGGGGTGACGTCATAATTTTGAGAATGTAAGGATTGACCGATGTGAAGGACTGCGGTTTTGTGATAACGTGATTCACCTTATCCACCGCTTCTTATCGAAGCCATTACTGACCCGCTGTTTACGTGTTCAGGCTTCTTCAGAAGGGATTAGTTTTGGAGGCTGGGTGGCCCGATGGGTTGACTGGCCATCGCGAATTTCACCCACTTCCCGATGGTTTTTTTGTGATTCTCTATTCACTGTTTCCATTGGTAGGTCACAAAGCTCACGTTTCTGTGAAAAAAAAAACTAGAGGTTTCTTCATCGTGAACACTGCCTTCAATGAGAGCTTTACTCATCCAAAATAGACACGCTGTCCTCAACAAAGTAGGATTACTGACACAGTTCGATTCCTTTTATCGTACAATAGCGCAAGGAATAGTGATAGCTCTGTAAAAAGGTGAGTAACAGTATGATAAGAGTGTACTGTCGCACCTAAATATAGATATACGACTGTGTGTAGAATGACAAGAACAGTCGGAATTTATAGGTGTTTTCATTGGAAACCGTAGTCATAACAGCGATCAATGTCGGAAAGCTTCAATGGTCTTGTTTGTTTAACGTGTCAACAGTACAACTTCTCTATATGGAAATCTCAGATTCCGTCGCTGAACTTGGACTGCACTTCAATGAAAAACGGGAAGGAAGACCGACCCGTGTTTGATCCACGGCGATCTATTCTTTTTGCAAGACGTTCAAAACCTGCCTGTGCCCAAGAGATTTGTGAGTAACTCCTCAGACATTCTGTGGCGTTTCTAACGCGCACTAAACCGTCCCTGCAGAGCACGTATATAAGGGACCTCATCCCAGAGAGAGCGCAGTCGGCCTTTCGGGGCCGCTCCCAGAAAGTGGCTGCAAGTCACTCTCTGAACGATTTTTGACCGCTGAGGGGGTCTTCCCCACGGTCCTCAGCGAGAGAAGCTCTCTCGCGGTCGACCGTGGCGTGGATGATGTCCCGGTCGCGGACCGTGGTGGGGTGACTCCCTCACGCGGGCCACGACATGGACCGTGTCCTTGTTGGGAAAGACCCGCTCCTATTGAAATGATGGAACGCCTCCCCTAGCGCCACGTGCTTCTATAATAGGACGACGGCCTCCTTTGCCGTTGTAAATCTAATCTAGCATGTAGTAGTTGTTTGGTTTAACTGGACCACGAGTTTGGTAGATGCTTTATTGGCTTACGCACGTTTCGGCGGGATCGCCGTCTTCAGAGCCTGAAAGGAACAAATCAGAAATATGCTTATTCGGCCAAATGTCGACTAAACCTTACTAAACTTCGAGAGAAATTCTTTCAAAACGTGGTCAATAACAGAGAAACTAGGAAGTTACCGCACCTTGCCAGGAAACTCGCTAGAGGACCAGCAGCATAGAACGGTTGGCGGATGGCGGAGCACAGATCGAAACCGCTACCTCTCGACGTTAGAATGCGAGTCTGAGGTAGGGCTTGAGCTCTCCAGCTATATATAGGCACTCCCCCTTCCGATTGATTTTAGGGTCGCTCGCCTGGATCCAAAAAGCCTCCAGGGTTTTTCTGGCAGGGTATCGGTTTCCCGCGCAATTATCTCGGCCTCGACATGGTAATTATCGCCGTTGTGGGCGTTAACACGGTGACACCCCAGAACCGTTGATACCCGCAGCTTATCCTGCCGTCTAAGTGCTCTTTGATTCTAACCCAGAGCGGTCACCAATATATTGCTCGCCGCACAGCTGGCACGAGATCCTGTAGACCACACCGCATGCAGTGCGATCTCCTCTCTACCAGTTGGGCAGACCACACAATTGGGAGTTGTGCAAATGCGGTCATATAGACGGTTTCCGGATGAGGCGGTTTTTGAGGTTATTTGGGGAATGTCAGCAATGGCGACAGAGCTTTCCAGACCGGCTTTGCGTAGGCATTTTCGCAGAGATTTGCTCACTTCATCCGAAATGAAGGGCATTTTTATGGGAATTTTGCCATCAACTGCTGATTCCTGCTCTACGCGGCGTGCGGCTGAGCTGCTGGATCTGCGCAGAACCATACTGGGGATATCCGTTAAGAGCAGCAATTTCTTGCGCCATTTGAACAGATTCTTTTGCTCGTTTTCTCCGGTACAGACACATTTCGCCGTTCGATACATATTTTTAACAACCGCCCTTTTTGTTTGTGAGGGGTGTGCTGATTGGTAATGAACAATTATGTTTTTGTTACTTGGTTTGCGGTACCATTTTGTGGCGAAAATGCCCCCCGAAAAGTTTATTTGGACATTTAGGAAAGGAAGCCAGTCTACCACCGGTTTTTCCCGGGTAAATTTAACATTTTCCGACTGATTGTTGATAAGTTCAAAACACTGGTCCATTTCCTCCTGGGTGGGGCAGACGACAAAGCAGTCGTCTATGTACCTACAGTATAGCATTGGGAGCCGTGCCAGCACCGGAGATTCGATTTTACCCATAAATGCTATGGCAAGCGTGGGAGCTAGGCGCTGTCCCATGGCCAGCCCTCTGACCTGACTAAAGTATTGTCCTGACCATCTGAAAATGTTGCATTTAAGGCACTCATGGAGAAGTGTCATAAGCTGCGCAATTGTTAACCCGAACATGTTAATGGAGCCTTGGTGTTGGGTAAGAAGCTCGAAAACGGCCTCCTTAGCATGGTCATTACTGACATTGGTGTAGAGGGCGGTGGCGTCAAAAGACTCCATTATGCACGGGTTTGCGGGTTGAATGCTGCGGAGATGGTCAAGGAATGCGCGGGTGTTTGGGAGGTGGGCCGGAATGTGGCCTAGTAGTTGTTTTAAAATGTTGTTGATGAACCAGGCAATACGATCAGTGGGACCACCCACGCAGCTGATGATGGGCCTGACTTTTATGGAAATGGGGCTGATGGTGGCCAGATCCTCCTCCGCTGAGAACTTGTGAGTCTTTACGAGAAGGTACAAAACAGGGCAAGTTGGGGAGTCAATTTTAAGGCGAGTGATGAGAGACGGGCTCAAATCTGCTGATTTTCCAACTTTAATCCACTCCCTGTTGAGTCTACGATACTGTGCTTGAAATTCTCTGGCAGTGGAGGGACGGTAAAGAGAGATATCCTGCAGGTGTTGCTCCGTTATAGCCTTGTCCAGCTGGTTAGGGATTACGACGAATTCCCCTCCTTTATCGCTGACGGAAAGGCGTATAGCCTTAGACTCCACCAACTCCCGAACTTCTCTGAGACCACAGACCTGAGCATGAGAAAGATTTGACGAGATCTTCTGCTTGCGAGCGCGGTCAAAAACTTTGAAAACCTCGTCGGCGAAAATGCGAAAAGTGATATCAGAGCCGAGATTGGGGTCCTGTTGTTTGAAAAAAGTGTTGGGGAAAGGAATCTGGGGTAAAGCTCTGACTGGCGCAGAAATTGTCGCATTGCCTATGTTGGCTCTATAGCGCAGCCGGTCTTGGAGCCCGTGAAGACTACAGATTACCTTGCGCATGAAGACGGTAGAAATAGGTTGAGATGGCGAGAAACTGGGACCCATTGCCAGAATTGAACGAGCGTTCTCGGAAAGGTGGAAATCGCCTAATACCGTAACTCGAGACTGAGTAGAAATAGGCTCCGTTCCTGTAACGTTCATTGTGTGACCATCAGGGTTCCGTGGAGACACGGCACTCAAAGTCTCCCTCTCCTGGCCACGCGATGTACTCAAAAGTCTCTCGAATTTAGCTTGTAAAGTTTGTTTTACATTAGACCGAATAGAGTCACAGATCGTTTTTGATCCGTCCACTAATCTCTGCCAGACACGCCCATCCAAATATTTAACACAATGTGATTCCTTACATACACACTTATTCAACATCGAAAACAGATGATCTCTTCTTTGCCGAAGTGTCATGTGTAGTAGTCGCAATTCGATTTGGCGTATCTGGCGATCGTTGTTTCCACTGCCGCATAGACTTCGTAGGCGTTTTCGGGTGATGAAGTTCGGCACGATACGATTCTGCAGGCAGCGGCGAAGAAAGTGGACGGATTGTCTAGCTGAGACGATCTTCTGCCTCAGTGACAATACTTCCTGACGAGTCGATGAAAATCAGCTGGGACGTTTCGCATAAGTCTCCAGGTACGACTCTCCATGAACCTCGGCATTGTAATCAGTAGTAGTTGTTTGGTTTAACTGGACCACGAGGTTGGTGGATGTTTTATTGGCCTACGCACGTTTCGGCGGGATCGCCGTCTTCAGAGCCTGAAAGGAACAAATCAGAAATGTGCTTATTCGGCCAAATGTCGACTAAACCTTACTAAAACTCGAGAGAAGTTCTTTCAAAACGTGGTCAAAAACAGAGAAACTAGGAAGTTACCGCACCTTGCCAGGAAACTCGCTAGAGGACCAGCAGCATAGAACGGTTGGCGGATGGCGGAGCACAGATCGAAACCGCTACCTCTCGACGTTAGAATGCGAGTCTGAGGTAGGGCTTGAGCTCTCCAGCTATATAGAGGCACTCCCCTTCCGATTGATTTTGGGTCGCTCGCCTGGATCCAAAAAGCCTCCAGGGTTTTTCTGGCAGGGGTATCGGTTTCCCGCGCAATTATCTCGGCCTCGACATGGTAATTATCGCCGTTGTGGGCGTTAACACGGTGACACCCCAGAACCGTTGATACCCGCAGCTTATCCTTGCCGTCTAAGTGCTCTTTGATTCTAACCCAGAGCGGCCGCGAAGTCTCACCAATATATTGCTCGCCGCACAGCTGGCACGAGATCCTGTAGACCACACCGCATGCAGTGCAATCTCCCTCTCTACCAGTTGGGCAGACCACACAATTGGGAGTTGTGCAAATGCGGTCATATAGACGGTTTCGGATGAGGCGGTTTTTGAAGTTATTTGGGGGAATGTCAGCAATGGCGACAGAGCTTTCCAGACCGGCTTTGCGTAGGCATTTTCGCAGAGATTTGCTCACTTCATCCGAAATGAAGGGCATTTTTATGGGAATTTTGCCATCAACTGCTGAACTGCTGATTCCTGCTCTACGCGGCGTGCGGCTGAGCTGCTGGATCTGCGCAGAACCATACTGGGGGGATATCCGTTAAGAGCAGCAATTTCTTGCGCCATTTGAACAGATTCTTTTTGCTCGTTTTCTCCGGTACAGACACATTTCGCCGTTCGATACATATTTTTAACAACCGCCCTTTTTGTTTGTGAGGGGTGTGCTGATTGGTAATGAACAATTATGTTTTTGTTACTTGGTTTGCGATACCATTTTGTGGCGAAAATGCCCCCCGAAAATTTTATTTGGACATTTAGGAAAGGAAGCCAGTCTACCACCGGTTTTTTACCGGAGTAAATTTAACATTTTCCGACTGATTGTTGATAAGTTAAAAATACTGGTCCATTTCCTCCTGGGTGGGGCAGACGACAAAGCAGTCGTCTATGTACCTACAGTATAGCATTCGGAGCCGTGCCAGCACCGGAGATTCGATTTTACCCATAAATGCTATGGCAAGCGTGGGAGCTAGGCGCTGTCCCATGGCCAGTCCTATGACCTGACTAAAGTATTTTCCTGACCATCTGAAAATGTTGCATTTAAGGTACTAATGGAGAAGTGTCATAAGCTGCTCAATCGTTTACCCGAACATGTTAATGGAGCCTTGGTGTTGGGTAAGAAGCTCGAAAACGGCCTCCTTAGCATGGTCATTACTGACATTGGTGTAGTGGGCGGTGGCGTCAAAAGACTCCATTATGCACGGGTTTGCGGGTTTTCGCCGACGAGGTTTTCAAAGTGCGGTGTGGTCTACAGGATCTCGTGCCAGCTGTGCGGCGAGCAATATATTGGTGAGACTTCGCGGCCGCTCTGGGTTAGAATCAAAGAGCACTTAGACGGCAAGGATAAGCTGCGGGTATCAACGGTTCTGGGGTGTCACCGTGTTAACGCCCACAACGGCGATAATTACCATGTCGAGGCCGAGATAATTGCGCGGGAAACCGATACCCCTGCCAGAAAAACCCTGGAGGCTTTTTGGATCCAGGCGAGCGACCCAAAAATCAATCGGAAGGGGGAGTGCCTATATATAGCTAGAGAGCTCATGCCCTACCTCAGACTCGCATTCTAACGTCGAGAGGTAGCGGTTTCGATCTGTGCTCCGCCATCCGCCAACCGTTCTATGCTGCTGGTCCTCTAGCGAGTTTCCTGGCAAGGTGCGGTAACTTCCTAGTTTCTCTGTTATTGACCACGTTTTGAAAGAATTTCTCTCGAATTTTAGTAAGGTTTAGTCGACATTTGGCCGAATAAGCACATTTCTGATTTGTTCCTTTCAGGCTCTGAAGACGGCGATCCCGCCGAAACGTGCGTAAGCCAATAAAGCATCTACCAACCTCGTGGTCCAGTTAAACAAAACAACTACTACTGATTACAATGCCGAGGTTCATGGAGAGTCGTACCTGGAGACTAATCTAGCATGGTCGAAACCTGCAAACGGCAGTGAATCGCCGGATATCGCGGGCGGAACCGAACATGATCGAAGCCTGAAAACGGCAGTGAATCGCTAGATATAGCGGGGCAAACGGCGGATATGGGGCACCTGCTTTGCCCATTTTTTCGTTTCTAACGGGAGCGGTTCAGATTATGACCCGCGTTTGCTGCGCGTTACAAACCCCACAATGCCTGAGTCCGCATTCCGCGATTACTATTTCCTGTTATCTTTTCCGTATCCGTTTTCTGCCTTCCGTTTCTGGGTAAGATGTTTTTCTTTTTCCGTTCTCGTTCTCCATATCCAGGTAAAAATCGTTTTCCGCACATCCGTGTTCGGAGCACTGGGATAGTCAAAAATCTGAAATATTTTCAAAAGATTAGAAAAGCCCAATACATATCTCACTTGCAGTATATGTAAAGAAGAGCTATAAAACAAGCAACACCGCCAAAACTGAAATTAGTTCCAGAGTTGAAGGTGAACACATGCAAACGTCATCATTGTAAGCCATAATGCAGGAATGACTTTGCAGAATTCGAACCATCCACCTCACCATTCCATTGCTCCGTAGTCCATCGTGTTATCCGCCTAGATCCGGTTACGGATTCCGCACTACATAATCAGCAGCAGTGGATTCTGCTATTTGCAAAGAGGATTGCTCAACTATTATCATGAATTTCATAGTGCAACAACTACATAAGGAGGTGTCTCAGTTTGTGTGTAGAATGATAAAGACTGCAGGCATTTGCGCGTTTTTAATGAAAGCTTACTCATCCAAAATAGAATATACGCTGACCTCAACAAAAAAAGATCACTGACACAGTCCCCTTCCTTTCATTATACAATATCATAACAAGGAATAGTGTGTTGGCTGTGTTAAAAGGTGAGTAACAGTATGATAAGGGTGTACAGTCGCGCCTAAATATAGATGTCCGAATGTGTGTAGAATGACAAGTGCATTCGAAATTTAGATATTTTCAATGGAAACCTTAGTCAAAACAGTGATTAATCTCATAATGTTTCAATGGTTCTGTTTGCTGAATTTGTCAACAGTAAAACTTCTCTATATAAATAAACTGTCAAAGCGGTCGGTATCCCCAGCAGAAAATGTTTCAGACTTTGGTTTTCCTTTGCGTTCTACTCGCTGCAACACGAGTTGATTGCAAATGCCATGATTGCAAGAAGTGGATCAGCGGTGAGCAATTTTCTTATTTTATGCAGCTAATTTCCTTATCAGCTCCTGTTGTGTACTTTAAGAGACTTTTGCTTAAATTGATTCACTCGGAAAATTTAGACAAATGCTGCATAACTGGCCTGGGAATATGCTGTGAGTACCGCGATGAGGTAGAAGCCAACGGAGTGACGATTCGTGGAATAAATCTGCCGTCCGAAGAACAGAAATGAGAACTGCATAAAATTAATAGAATAGAATATAAATCAATAAAGGCTTTTTTCCGAATTGTCAAAGTTGTGAAGCTATGTAGCTCATGCATTGAAAAAGAAGCGAGGTCTGTGAGTGCTGGCGAAAGGATCCACTAGGGAACTTCGCAGGAAGTTCCCCCGCATCACAAAGCTGATGTACGTACATGTTTCCTCGTAAACTCTGCCAGGAGCTTAGGGTAAACGCACTCTAGCGACGGTAAAAGAGCGAATTTCTTCCGCGTGCGTCATGTCAGAACGTAGAGCTCGGCTTCGATTCTCCGATGTGTACTGTGCTTGCAATCCAAGAGTCTTGTATGCAGATTTCCATTTCCAACTGAACCAAGCTAAAGCTCCTGCTTGTGATAACTTCAAAGATGCGTTACCACGACGTGATACCATGACAGATCAAAACATATATTTTTACATTGTTACATTACGCAGCCACACTCAGCATTCAAGCGGAAACCATTCGATCGCTAGCCGTCACTTCCCACCAAGTAGCGTCGCGGCTTGCTAGTTGAATGACGTGGACCATTAATAGGCAATTACAGAGCGCAAGACGCCCATTTACTCATGGAAATGAGCTACGGAGAATCAACTTTTACTTTTGAGCCTCCAACCTTTTAGTGGTCAATATTGATACACAAGTTTGCTTTGAAAGCATCGTACGCGCTGAAAACCGTTTCTTCTGCTCAATCCATTGATTTAGTATTCGTGGTATTCCGGTCAGAAGGGCCGACCCTTCTTCAGGCATCTGTCACAATTTGTCCATCGCCACCATGGATATGCGAAAATCCCATTTCCGCAGTTCAATTGGCCTTGAACTTCCGAGTTCCGTAAATATGTGTGGAGACCGGAAAAAATGCGGAAATAATCTCAATCTGCATCCGCTGACAGAAGTTGAAGAGTTGAGACTCGTCACTGTTTCGATGACGCCGTCAGCAAGTATACATTGTTGGAAAGGGTAGCGGCAAGTGTCTACACCAAAAGGAAGGAAGGGGATGTCTTAAAAGTAGAGCATCCCCGTAAAGCTGCTGTAATGGTGTATATGTAGATGTGTGGGCTGCTAAAGGAAGTGTCCACGAGATCATTCTCGAGTTTTCACCAGAAAACGAATGTTTAGGGTATTTCACTAGTGAAGAAGGAATCATGAAAAACGCTGCGAAACAGCTAAAATTAGCTTTTGCTCTTGAAAGCTACATTTTAATAGTGGACCAGTTGCGCGGGCATGGATATGAAATAGACACTAGAGGTAATTAGCACAAGACAGGAGTAAGAGAGATAAGACATGGAAATATAGCCGCTTCACAAATCTAGCAAATTTTCAAAAGTATCTGAGCAGAACAGCATGTGCGAATGCGCCCCAATGCTAAAACTCAGCCGCGCTCACGCTCCAAGGCTAATTGAGAAGTGGACCAAACTCGTTCACGGTAAACTCGACCGCGAGCAGATATCGGAGCCGATCAAAGCTCCTTTGGGCTAGTTTTTGTTCGTTCTTTTGGGTTATAACGATATCACATGTGGATTATCCCGATGGCTTCAACCACGATCTCCGTGTGAAGAACCTTCCCCCCCTAGCCGTGGGGACCATCCCCTCAGCGGCCAAAAATTATTCTTTGGTTTCTGAGTGAATCTTCAAAGTCGACTTTAGGTCACCTTCCAGGACCGGCCTCAAAATGCCGAATGAGCATTCGGTGAGATGGATCACCTTTCAAACCCTTTGGTTCAATTGCCCTAAGCATGATACTCATACCAGAAAAGAACTCATGTTCAAACAAGTTCAAGATTGCTATGCCATAGCGATGCTGTCTCGCGCTTCGCATGTTTCGCTATGCTATAGCGATGCTATGTCGCGCAAAAGCTGCATTTCAGTGCCATCGCGAAGCAATAGTCATGCGAAAATTCTCAGAGTTCTAGCCTCTGGATGCGGCGACCTCAGTAAAATCGTTCAGGTCGATATGAATAAATCTGCGCACCTATATACGAATGTTGAGGGGAGAAAGTAAGTAAGCAATAGCGTAAAAAATTACTGAAAAAGCGCGGAGATATCGAAACATTGCTCGAAAGCTCTTAGAAGTGAGCGCAGAATTCAAAACACCGGATATTACTTCAGTGGGAGTGGATGGAAAATCGGAAACATTATCTCACGCACTCGCGGAGTTGGACGGCAGCACAATGGGTACTGCATCCCAGGGTTGACTTCGGACTAAACCCCCCCCCGTTTCTAGCAGCAGGCGTTACCACCAGCGGCATGTGCTGCCATGGGTTCAGGCCAGGTATGAGTGGAATTTCGATTTTCGTGAATTTTTCGGCCTCGGCTTTCCGCTTTCCGATTTTCGAAACGTTAAAACTTGTTTCTATTTCCGTTCTGCTCTAGTGTGTTGCTGACCCCTTTTTCGTCGAACTTAAACCTCTATTGGTTTTTCTGAATCTATTTCTGAGCCTAACCTATTCCTGAACTTAATTAGGAATCTATCATATTCTCAAGCCTAGCCTATAGAATCTCGACAAAAGTTTATCAAAGGAAAATTTATACAATTAACTCATCACTTACAGTATCACTAAGACCGTGTACAAAATGAGAACTAATGTGAGCTAATCTAACAAAGCTAATAATCGAGAAAAAGAAGGTTTTTTTCAAACATCTCGATATTTATAAATATGAACAAATGGTAAATGAAATTGAAGTCATAAAATTAATGTGGGCATTGTGATATACTCTGCCAACGCGTAGGTAGATGCCTCCGAGGGCGGGGCCTGAAACGCCGCCCCATTCCATGTAGCGGTAAACTACGGGTTTTGGCTACGTTAGCTAAAACCCGCATATTTTAGTGTCAAGGCTACAAGGGTGCAAATTCTGCGCGTATTCTACGTAAAAACGAAGGCTAAATTCGGAAATTTGATCGCTCTAACGCTAAACCCGTATATTCTCGCTATAATTTTGTAGCGAGAATCTACCGATTTAGCGACAGCCTGTGTTGGAATGCAATCTCAACCCGCGTTGGGTGCGCGGAACGCAGGGATGCAGTTCGAACAGTGTTGGCCCAGTCAACCCACGGGTAACTTGACATTCTGTGGGTGGTCGTGGAGGGTGACCCCGTGTCGCTCTCTGGAGGCCCTTGCAAGGGATAATTCTGGCCGCTGGGATGCTGCAGGCCGTGGGGAAGAAACGGCGATGCGCTCGATCGCAGCGGGGATCGCCTTCCTAGTACAGATCAAGACTGGGTTGGTCGATCGACCCAGTGCTGGAACGAGAATAAGCGTGGAATATGCGGGTGCTGTAGCGAGAATTTGCGTAGAATATCCGGGCGCTGTAGCTAAAAGTTCACCAACTGAGGCTTAACCTTCAGTAACTTACGTAAATTCTCGTGTCAAAATCAGACTAGATGCCTCCGAAAACCTGGGCGTCTCTGGTTTCCGTGTGAGGCATCTAGCTACGCGTTGGCGGAGTAATCTATTGTCAATAATGTCTACAAATGGTGATCAAATGCTAGAGTATGTATCCAAAATCTGGGTACGCGTATTATCTAATTATACTGTTCTACATTTTATTTGCACATACGAAACATTAATGAAGGTGAGATCTTGCTAACAAAAAATCATTTATTTCCTATCGCTCCCTATTCTCAATATTATGGTAAAAAGTTGAATAAAAGGAATCAATGTTTGACTGTCTCAACTGGATCCTTGTTCATTTGGGATATACGCATTGGGGTTTCAAATCAAGCCTTCTCCTATTTTTCAAAAAAATTTAGAACTTTTTCCGAGTCGAGATTGCACGATTCAGTAGGGCAAACGCGACCATTTATCTTTTGTACCAAATTCGACCACATCGCATGGGGAATATTTAGGAAAGTACAGAATTTTTAAGAGCTTTTATTACACTGTACCCTAAATTGAATAATCAGTTGCTCATTTGAGACTACAAAGGCAGACCTCAGTTCCCAGGAACAGTTTGAGGCTTCTTTGGTAGGCTTGCGCAGGATTTTTTGATATGTACGTTCAGAAAATTCGATTCCATAACGACCAGTGGCTGAGTTCAAAGTAGAAATTACATGGAACGCATTCTATAGTGTTGACCCATCTCATTGATGTCACACAGTTGGCGAGTGCATGATGGGTCCAAGTCTCACGTTTTGGAGATGCGGTTGAGTTGCTGGGTTGGAATTAGAGTGTGTAGGTTCAGGCGTAGATTCTGTAACGAGTATATTTACGTGACCGTATGCAGGTGTTGTGGCAAAAGAACTTACCTAGGTTCGGTGAACATTTATGGCATAGGCACATGGGTAGAAGGGATCGTCTATAATTCGGCCATAACTCCACAGCAGTTGTTCACCGACCTTGTTGGAGATTTTTGAGGTCTATTCCACTTTGATTCACGTTTTAAATACTTTTATGTTTAGTTTCATAATTCCTTTAAAGTTGAAACATTGGAAAATTCGTGGTTAGAAGCCCTTTGACGTCTTTTAGGTTGTCACATGCGTGCTGTAGGTGTTGTGGCAAATGAACTTACCGAGGCTCGGTGAGCATTTATGGCATTCCGTGAGCATTTATGGCAATTAATGTAAGCATGTTTCGCACTGTGGTTAGAAGAGACAGTCGATTGTTATGCAACCATTGTAATTACTTAGCCTGGTGTGCAACCACAATGATCTTCTCTTTTGTAGCATTTAATATCAACCGCAGATCTACAAGTATTTTAATTTTTTCAGGGTTTTTAGAGGATCATAGTAATATTTTTTTATTTTGCCTGCTACAACCTCATAAGCGTTTATAAGCCATCAGAAATTATAGAAATATGTACAGAAATGTGGATAGGTCGTGCTATCTACACCTGGTCCACAACCCAGCACACTCTTAATTCTACTCTTTATGCAACGAAACATGACAAACAGGATAATTACTAAATCTTGAATACAAAATGCAGTAACGGAATATATGAGGGAATCGATTCGGATGAGGCCGCCAGCCTAGACAGGTCACGAAGCCAAGAAGGTGAGCAGCAACGGGAATCGGGATATTGGGTTCACAAAGGTTTTGCCCAGTCACCTATAGAGGATACTTCAAAGGCGAAAGGGAGTCCACGGAGGAAACGAGAAGGGGAATATCTATCGTGGGCAGTGCCTGTGACTAACGTTTGGTCTGCATTGCCCTACGCTTTGCACATCAATCTGGGCTGGGATTCCTGAACGTAATGGGTCCCGGCAGGCTTAGGTTTGGTTAGCTGCCCTAGCTGGGACCAAACCGAACCAAGCCACCACCTCGGAGGTGCGGTTACTTGGAACCCAGGTGTAGCCCAGTCCTGACCAAACCTAGCGATGACGAATCACTGGTTCGCGAAAGTTTCCAATCTGACCCTGCTGGGACCCCTGGTTTAGCGTTCATGAATCCCAGCCCTGGTGGTCTGCGACCCATCCACATTACTCGACAAATGAGACTAAGAAGGATGAACAAAAAGGAAGATTGATAATAAATGGAATATATGGAAGAATTCAAGAATGGATAAATGAGTTTGGGGAAGAGTATTACACTCCCAATCGTTCCTGTTCCTACAACTAGACGAGTGTAACAAGGAGCGTACAGAAGAAAACGGACTTCCCAGGGACTCCTCAGTAAGGAAAGAAGTCCTCAAAAATTTAGGAAGAAAATGATTCACGTTTGGTAATAGAAAAATAATTCTGTTGCAGCGAATAGCGTAAAATATAATTAGTAGAATAGAATATGAAGGGAAGAAGGCAAATTCCTGAAGTAAAGAAACGGCGTTCACGAAAGAAAATCAGAAAAAAACCTACGAGCATAACGCAGGATCGAATACAGCAGAAACATTAAAGGACGAATGAACCGCCTGTCGTCGACTGCTTCGTGATTGGAGCATGTAATCAATGCACTCCCAATTGATGTAAAATGAACGACTATGAAGGCAGAAATATGTTCTAGTTCCGCAATCGCGTTCAGTCCTCATTACCACAATCGTAGAAGCGTAGCGGTTGTTTTGAGAATGATTTCTTCATTTCCATAGTTGATTTTTTTAAAAACAACCGTTTCGCTTCTGCGATTGTGATAATGAGGACTGAACGCTATTGCGGAACTGAACATATGTAATTTTTCTAACAGTCATTTTTATAAAGCATTACAGTGATTGCTACATTATGTGCTGTAATCCACAGTTCTCCACAGATTGTTGAAAAGAAAAGAAGAATCGTCCAGAATGCGTTAATTGTTGAATGATTGTTGAAAAGAAAAGAAGAAACTTCCAGAATGTGTTAATATTTAGAGACTGCACAATTTATGTAGATCATTATTTGTTGAAAGTATTGTAGTAGCATTGATCAGTGCTCGACCACAGTTGTCTATTAATTTATACTTGTATAAAATCAGATGCAAAACTAGTCGAGGCTGAGCCACTCAAGAAAATGGAAGGATTCATCCAAGAAAATGAAAATTCGTCCTTGTATCAAAAGTCATTGTTTTCATGGGAACTCCATGGAAATACATCGACTTCTGAAAGCGGTATCACTCGTTGCTCATTTAAATACTGAGTGCCCCCCCCCCCGACTAGTTTTGCACATAAACAAATCCATTTGCATGGATACATTAGAAAATGCAAATTGTAGTCACATTTCTATCGTAGCCATTTTTGCTGAGAATATGGCCTAACTGCTTAATTCTATCCAGCAAATCATGGAAGAATGTGCATGACCTAGAAGTACTGAGAGTTTCAGTGTAAATTGTAGCTCTTTTAATACTATTGGAAATGCATGAGTCTGTACGTCGTAGACGTTTAACCTCAAAATTGAAACTCCGTGTCATTATAAAGTTTAGTGTGGATGCGATTATTTGATATGCTTATTTTCAGATCTAATAACAGCAAGAAAACTCATTTGAATAAGTAGTTGCAAGACTGAGTGAATCTAAGTATACATTTCTGAAAGTTGGGCTCCGCAGAAAAGGTCAAGGATTTGGCATTGCTCCTAAATGTTGTGAAATTGTTTTATTGGATTTGGCTCTCAACTTGATTTTTCAAATGTAGTGAAATTGTCGAATTGATTTGGCTGTGATGATACTATATGCAGATAACATAATCACTAAATGTAGTGAAAATGTTGCAAACGGATTTGGCAGGAGCTCTATCAATTATCACAGTCAAATCACCCGTCAGAAGGGGTTTTCCTTGGAGCGCATATTGAATCGAATGAGAACAGGAATAAACCTAGCAGCAAAAACGTTTCTATACAATGCGAACCGTGAAAGCGTTGAGGACACGAAGACATAGAGTCAGTAGCGAGTAAATTGCGTTAGATTTCGTTTTCATGATTTTTATCTCATCGGTGAGGGAAGGTCTGGTACCTTATTGTTAGTGGGAGCTACACTGAAAAGGCAGAATAGCATTCGAAAACCTTAATTCTAGCCCATAAGGCCACGTTTCGTTCAGCATTGTTGACTGAGGATTATTATTTTTTTTCTTTTTGTCTTCACTCGCTCGCCAGAGGACCTTCTGACGCGTGATTTGACTGTGATAATTCATAGAGCTCCAGCCAAATTCGTTTGCAACAATTTCACTACATTTAATGATTATGTTATCTGCATATAGTATCATCACAGCCAAATCAATTCGACAATTTCACTACATTTGAAAAATCAAGTTGAGAGCCAAATCCACTAAAACAATTTCACGACATTTAGGAGCAATGCCAAATCCTTGACCTTTTCTGCGGAGCCCAACTTTCAGAAATTTCACAACTTTTACAAGGGTTTCCCTTCTACAATATCGTCAAGCTCTAAAAGGCAAGTTGTTTTTCTTCAAGACATAGTGGTAGAAATGAAGAAACAGCTGCTAGGATTGCAAGATAATAGTTGCAACGCGGCTTCCTACAGACAAGATACAAGGCATATACTTTTTGAATTTAAAAGTCGAGAAAATGAAGAAATGAGTTTTTAAAATGACCCAATTGTACAGGGTTGGGGCACAATCCTAGACGGGGAGAGGCACCCACCATTCAAGACAGAAGTGAAATGAACCGCCGATTGGTAAGGCAACCAGTCGAAGTATTTTCATGAAGTTTCTATAAAAACAATGATTGATAGCAGTATCAGACATCTTTTTATCAGAATTTTTCATCATTTCTATGAGTGAATCTTGGGTGGCCTCACCCCGTCTAGGATAGACCCAGGGTCAGTCGCTCTAGCCAAACTTCACCGGTTCTTGATGACGTGGCTCGTCTGCGCCGGCCCATATGTCTTATTCGGAACAAGAACGAGAGTTAAAGACATCGTACGCGCAGAAAACCGTATATTATTTTTTCATGTTTTTGCGTAGCTTGGCCCCTCTAGTGAACGAAAATGTTGAAGGGGCCCATGAAAAACCTTTCATTCTTCTTTCATCTCCTTCTTCATTAAAGAAAAGTCAATCGGAACACATTGTAAATACGAATTTGAATTTCGCGCCAAAATCATTTTCGGAGTTTTTCTGCATGTGGAGTTCGTGCCGTAACTATTTTTCCTGTTGTCTTACGGTCGCACCAACATTCTAGGAAAGTGTTAGATGACTGGTGAGATTTGGTGGCGGATATTATTCTTTGACGCCTTCCAACCTCATCGTCCAACGTTTTTGACGCGCCAAAGTTTACCAGTGTGGTCTACCGGGCTCAATCATAAAATTGAGCCTGAAAAATGGAAAATGATTTCCAGCGCGAAGGATTGTTAAGTGCGCCAGAAGAGGACCACCGTAATCTTAGGAATGATGTTATTCGGCTCTCTTAAACAAATTTGATGATACCCAATTGATCAATGATAAAGATAAAAGAAGTGAAGAGCGGTGTGTCACAGTCCTTCTCCAGAGTTCAGCAGTTGAGCCTGGACTACAAAGCAGAAAAACAACACCACCGGTGGTGAAGATGTAGCGAATTTGGAGTCAGAACTTAGAAAATTTTAGAGCCAACTCGAGTGAGATTACGATAGCCTTGTTCTGGCGCACTTGCCTATCGCTCTTGTTGATTCGGGGGCATGACTTGCATACGGTGTCCTGGACATTAAACGGAGGTCCTGCGCACGTCCTTTGATGTTCTGCACACTCCTACTAAGGTCCTGCACACGTTCCATGATGTCCTGCACTCTCCTACTGAGATCCTGCACATATTCTACGACGTCCTGCACACCCCTTCTGGGGTCCTGCACAGGTCCCATAATGTCCTGAACACTCCTACTGAGGTCCTGCACACATTATACGACGTCCTGCACACCCCTAATGGGATGCTGCACAGGTCCCATAATGTCCTGCACACTCCTACTGAGGTCCTGCACACATTCTACCACATCCTGCACACCCCTACTGGGGTCCTGCACACGTCCCATGATGTCCTGCCCACTTCTACTACGGTCCTGCACACGTACAATGATGTCCTGCACACTCCTACTGAGGTCCTGCACAGGTCCCATGGTGTCCTGCACACTCCTACTAAAGTTTTGCACACGATCCATGATGTTCTGCACACCTACTGAGGTTCTGCACAGGTCCCATGATGTCCTGCACACTCCTACTGAGGTCCTGCACAGGTCCCATGATGTCCTGCACACTCCTACTAAGGTCTTGCACACGTTCCATGATGTCCTGCACACTCCTACCGAGGTCCTGCACAGGTCCCATGATGTCCTGCACACTCCTACTAAGGTCTTGCACACGTTCCATGATGTCCTGCACACTCCTACTGAGGTCCTGCACATATTCCACGACGTCCTGCACACCCCTACTGGGGTCCTGCACACGTCCTATGATTTCCTGCCCACTCCTACTACGGTCCTGCACACGTTCCATGATGTCCTGCACACTCCTACTGAGGTCCTGCACAGGTCCCATGATGTCCTGCACACTCCTACTAAGGTCTTACCCACGTTCCATGATGTCCTGCACACTCCTACTGAGGTCCTGCACACATTCTACGACGTCCTGCACACCCTTACTGGGATCCTGCACAGGTTCCATGATGTCCTGCACACTCCTACTAAGGTCTTGCACACGTTCCATGATGTCCTGCACACTCCTACTGAGGTGCACAGGTCCCATGATGTCCTGCACACTCCTACTAAGGTCTTGCACACGTTCCATAATGTCCTGCACACTCCTACTGAGGTCTTGCACACGTTCCATGATGTCCTGCCCACTCCTACTGAGGTCCTGCACACATTCTACGACGTCCTGCACACCCCTACTGGGGTCCTGCACACGTTCCATGATGTCCTGCACACTCCTACTGAGGTCTTGCACACGTTCCATGATGTCCTGCCCACTCCTACTGAGGTCCTGCACACATTCTACGACGTCCTGCACACCCCTACTGGGGTCCTGCACACGTTCCATGATGTCCTGCACACTCCTACTGAGGCCCTGCCCACATTCTACGACGTCCTGCACACCCCTACTGAGGTCTCACATAGTCAACCGACACTTCAGCACATCCTGCGACGCCTTCTTATCGATGGTGCGCTTTGAACGAATACGCGCCGCGGTCAAGTACATCAACCCGCACAGCGTCCTCTTCCGAGCCGGACGTTCAAAGTACACCACCCCTGGGAGAGCAAGGTGTTAAAATTGTGGTGAGCGCGAAGCGAATGAGATCACCTATTCATACCGTCACACTATTCGACGCGCTGCAAGAAATTACATATGTGTGCAACTTTTCATCCCAACTGGTCCCCGCTTTCTAAAGTTATGACCTCCAGTACGCGAAAACGTTCTCCACCACCGCCTCCGCCTCCGCCTCCGCCTCCGCCTCCGCCTCCGCCTCCGCCTCCGCCTCCGCCTTTTGGAAGGCGAAAATTTCGTTTGAAACTCGAAACCGGCCTCTCAAGAATAGTTTATGAAAATGGTGGGTTTTTCGTTATCAGTCATTGTTTTCTTAGACTCCATTTCTGAAAGTTGGGCCCGCAGAAAAGGTCAAGGATTTGGCATTGCTCTAAATGTTGTGAAATTGTTTTATTGATTTGGCTCAACTTGATTTTTCAAATGTAGTGAAATTGTCGAATTGATTTGGCTGTGATGATACTATATGCAGATAACATAATCATTAAATGTAGTGAAATTGTTGCAAACGGATTTGGCAGGAGCTCTATCAATTATCACAGTCAAATCACGCGTCAGAAGGTCTCTCTGGCGAGCGAATGAAGACAAAAAGAAAAAAATAATCCTCAGTCAACAATGCTGAACGAAACGTGGCCTTATGGGCTAGAATTAAGGTTTTCGAATGCTATTCTGCCTTTTCAGTGTAGCTCCCACTAACAATAAGGTACCAGACCTTCCTCACCGATGAGATAAAAATCATGAAAACGAAATCTAACGCAATTTACTCGCTACTGACTCTATGTCTTCGTGTCCTCAACGCTTTCACGGTTCGCATTGTATAGAAACGTTTTTTGCTGCTAGGTTTATTCCTGTTCTCATTCGATTCAATATGCGCTCCAAGGAAAACCCCCTTCTGACGCGTGATTTGACTGTGATAATTGATAGAGCTCCTGCCAAATCCGTTTGCAACAATTTCACTACATTTATTGATTATGTTATCTGCATATAGTATCATCACAGCCAAATCAATTCGACAATTTCACTATATTTGAAAAATCAAGTTGAGAGCCAAATCCACTAAAACAATTTCACGACATTTAGGAGCAATGCCAAATGCTTGACCTTTTCTGCGAAGCCCAACTTTCAGAAAAGGAGGCTAAGAAAACAATGACTGATAACGAAAAACCCACCATTTTCATAAACTATTCTTGAGAGGCCGGTTTCCGAGTTTCAAACGCCCGTTAGGGGCCCAGAAGTCATTATGGTGAGTTCTGACAATTATTTTCGTCATTCCCGTGGCCGATTACCTCTAGTCACAAATTTTCGAGCGATTTGGTCCACGCCTTCCAAAAAAATGGTTCTCGACGGACGGAGGTGGAGGCGGAGGCGGAGGCGGTGGTGGAGAACGTTTTTGCGTACTTTGAGATGTCATAACTTTAGAAAGCGGGGACCAGTTGGGATGAAAAGTTGCACACATATGTAATTTCTTGCAGCGCGTCGAATAGTGTACAGCTCATACCTCTGTTGACGGTATGAATAGGTGATCTCATTGTAGGGCATCCGCGCGGGAAGAGATCAAAGCAATTTTCGCTACCTATCGCTTGCGCTGTACGAATCTGTCGGCGGATGCTGCAAATCCAGCTGATTTAGAAACTGTTTTTCCTTCTCCTATTGTCCACGTTTGTCAGATCATCGAAGTAGTATACGATGCCGGTTTCACATTTCTCCGTATTGCTATGTCACAATTCCATATGGATACGAAGACTGTAGGCTTTTCCTGGACAATGCTTCCGAGGTATACCAAACTTGTTGGATTTTTTTGGTTCAGCCGTGGTTTTTGAGCAGATATCTTTACTACGGTTGTTTTTTCCCAGGTTGTGAGGGCCACAGAACAAATGGCTTCGAAGTGGAGACGTAGCACAGCTTTTTCGAATTCCCTTTACTGGCGTGGCACACCGGAGTACGCACCACTCAGCTGGCATAACAAGGGTGCAGGTTAGTTGAGAATATTGTTGGCCAGAGAATGGAAAAGGCACTGTACGCCCAGATAATTATTCTGCAGATTTTAAGCTGATTCTGGAAAGAATCATTCACACGCTGGTCACAATGTTACATTCAAAATCTTTCAAAGTCCACTAAAAACGGAGTTATCACTGTTCAAAAAGTTTTAAATCAGAAACGAAAGTTTGGTGAACACGTTGTCTCAGACTTCTAATTCCTTGATTCGCAGTTGCTACACGAGAACGAAAGAGAATGAGAAGAGCGATCAACAAGGGCATAAATTGGGAACCCGATTGAGGTTCAGCCATCCATCAAGCCGCTTTTCAGTACGAAAACCAAGGAGAGGGGCGTGGCATCTGGTAGTGTCTGAGGGATTGGGCTCGTGGTTTTCGCCAATATATCACCTATGTGGAAGAAACAAGATCTTGCATTTAGCCTATGCTATAAAGAAAGGGTCTTTAAAGCCACAGTCCAAGCTCAGAATCGATTTTTCGTTTTTCTGCCTATCTTGGAGAGAATTCCACGCTGATCACAATGATGTCTCCAGAAACGCTCAAAATTCACTACGAACTGAGTTACGGCTACGCAAAATTTAGACTTTGAACTAGTTGTACTATACCTTTATAGCATATGCTAGATTTTCGCGGACGAGTTGTCTCGATCCTGTATTTTCTCTTTATTCGCAGCCATCATTCCGAAGCAAATCACAATATAAAGCCAGATCGAAAACAAAATGAAGAACATAGATTTTGAATGAAATCATTCGCGCGTCGCCTCCCTGTTGAGGTCGGAAACCTGCCAGTGGGCGTTGCTCAATTTTTCTTTCAAGGGGGCGTGGCCGACTTTTTCCTAACCTTTTGTCGATTATTTGAGCGAATTGAGATTTTTTTTTGCGTACTTTGAGATGTCTAATTTTCGAGCGATTTGGTCCACGCCTTCCAAAAAAATGGTTTTCGACGGACGGAGGTGGAGGCGGAGGCGGAGGCGGAGGCGGAGGCGGAGGCGGAGGCGGAGGCGGAGGCGGAGGCGGTGGTGGAGAACGTTTTTGCGTACTTTGAGATGTCATAACTTTAGAAAGCGGGGACCAGTTGGGATGAAAAGGTGCACACATATGTAAGTTCTTGCAGCGCGTCGAATAGTGTACAGCTCATACCTCTGTTGACGGTATGAATAGGTGATCTCATTGTAGGGCATCCGCGCGGGAAGAGATCAAAGCCAAATCCTGGTGAGCGCTTCGCGCTCACCACAATTTTTAGGAGCACTGATATATAGATCTTTTTTATTGTGGATAATTAGAATATCATCCATATTCCTGAACGGTTCCACTATACAGCCTTGATATACATTGTATATAAAATAGCTATATTCAAAGAATGGCATTGTGAGATCTGCTAGCGATGAACTAGAATTCCCTCCTTGTGTAACTCCAATGTCTTGTTTGAAAAAGAGATCTTCAACTTTACAAAAACTGTTTTGTACAAGATTTCCTCACACACACATACTAGATTCCAGCTCCTTGTGCGCTTGTTCTGTTACCATGCGGTCTCTGAAGTGCTATAATGTCAGTCCTTATATCTTTATTATGCATCTTTTTGTGTTGCTGTATGTCGATTCCTCTGTTATTTCTGACTTAAAGGCATCGTACACGATGAGAACCGTTTTACAGTTTTTGCGATGAATCGGACTAGTGGGTCTTCACAAAGTCATTCACAAACTTTGGAGTTCTGAAATTGCCTCCGAATGAAGTTGTCGCCACCTCAAAACGGCTTTCTGGGTTTGGAGGCCGGCCTCTGGGTCGATCCCTTGTTACAAGGAAGAAAGGAAAACAACCGGTTATCAAAAGAAATTAACACATTTATCACGTTTATTACACTGAGCAGTTCACTTCTCCAAACCGGTCAATTCTTCTGGTCACGTCACAAAAGCGATTCTGTTTTGGTAGAGAAAAGCGGTTTCCGGTCATTTTCGCAGCTCTTTCTGGCACAAATGTCTCAGTAGGCCTCTGACCCCCCATATACAACGGAAAACCCGACAACCATATTTCATCGTGGACTATGCCTTTAAAGGCACAGTCCAACCTCAGAATCGTGTTTCTGCTTTTTAGCCTATCTCGAAAACGGTCCGACGCTGATTCCAATGATGTCTCTGGAATCGTACAAGACCTTCTGGGAACGGAGTTATGGCCTCTCAAAATTTGAGCTGCGGAAGCATGGTGGACGAGTTGTCCGAGGCTTGTAACTTCCGTCATTTGCAGCCGATGTCTGCGAGCGGACCTGAGTGGGTAAAGAGACTGAGAATGAAGGGAAGAACGGGGTTATTTATCGAAAATCATAGTTGATTTCGCCACTGTTCAACCTCGAAACATCGTAAAAGGGGCGTGCCAAAGTGGCTTCCGTGTGTGGGCGCCCCAGGGTGGCTTCCCCTTAGATCTCGCTTATTCGGGGGAATCGAGAGCTCGCACTTGGCAGGTGTTATAAGGGGTGGGATTACTTCATAATTATGTGGTTTTCTCAGATTTCTCCCCTGTTGTTGGACTATGCCTTTAAAGGCAGCATTCACGCTCACAATGACAAACATAGTTAAAATAACAGCATAAATGAGTCCGCGTGGACTCAACCATGTTATCAGCGAAGTTTGAAGCACTGAAAACTATCCAGTGTGACATTATTTGAGCGATTCCTTCTCGATAGCCTGTGGAACCCCACCCCTACAAATAACAGAATGAAGAGAGGAGCATGTGAAAGCATTTGACATCTTAGTGTGATGGAACTATCAAATGAGACTCTACGAGAGTAACAGCTTGGTATACCCATTAACTGATTAAGTGCTCCACTTTAGAAGCCAGTCGGAGTAGAGCGGCATTCTTGAGAGTGGATGGGAGTTAATCGGTATGTAAACAAGTGATAATCATGTAAATCGAGCTGTTTCTCTCGTAGACTCTCGTTTGATAGTGATATTAATCTGGAATATCAAATGCTTCCACATGCCTCACTCTTCATTTTGTTATTCGTAGAGGAGGAGTTAAACAGGCTATCGAGAAGAAATCGCTCAAATAATGTCACATTGGATAGTTTTCAGTGCTTCAAACTTCGTTGTTAACATGGTAGGTGCCGCGAGGGGCCCATTTTTGCTGTTATCTTAATCATGTTTCTGAGCGTGTATGCTGTCTTTAAATCCTCATCACAAAATCATGTTAAGAATTCAGCATTTTAATATGTTTCACTACTTTACCGATGGTAAAACACGATCTGGCTCTGCTAAATGCCAGTTTATTGAAGGCACTCAGGTGGCTCAGTATGAGTCTGTCCTGGTCTTCAATTTCCGCAAATTCTGCTATGCCTTCGATTTCAAATCCACGCGGAAGTCGATTGTGTCCCTTCTGAGGGTCCCTGTTTATGCTCCCTGGCGGTGAATCCAGATGTGCAGGTTGGTCAGGTTGGTGGCTTGATTCCTGAAGTTCATCGATGGTATTCAGGACGCCTTCTATTCCCATCATTACTTTGTCGGATGAATCCGCTCTAGAACAATGTTTTTAAGCGTATGTATAACTTTGGCAATAACTAAAGAGCTAATATCTGATGATAGCTACAGGCACCTGTTCCTGAGGACTACTTTTACCCGTCACATTGCTAATCGTGCTCGAACCATCTGGTTGATCTTAACCGTACTGTGATCCAGCGAAGCCTTCAGTTTCTCCTTCAGAATTATCAAACTGGAAGCTGAAAATAATGACGTCATTTATGCCATTGTGTCTCAGATATGAGATCACAGCTTACTCGGCCTCGTTTACTAGATGTAGTTGAGCTCTCAACACGACAATGCTGGCAGTAATCCTTCTCAGTGGACGCAGAGCGCCCTAGCAGTCAGCATTTTATTACCGTCGCGGGACAACACGTTCTTTCGATCTTTTCATAGCTTATTTTCATCTTGAAGAGTAGGAAGATGGTGATAAAGGCTTGCGATTTCCTCTATATAGGCTTGGTGGTGCAGCTCAATTTTGGCGTGACGGGTCTGAAACTGATGTTGGATTCAATACTATTTCAACAATGATTTATTTTAATTCCGAAAAGGTCAACTCGCTGAATCGCAGTTATGTAGAACGCAGAGCAACCTGAATGGGGAGATAATTAGTGAATAAGTTCCGGTGCATTGGTTCCTGATACTGCTGTGCCATTCCAGTGCAGAAAAATGCGGAGTTGGGTTGATTTAGGCAAGTGACGCCGGTTCTCTTGACAAAGCTGTGATATAACATCAATCTTAAGCTATGCTGGTTCACTTACTAGCTCCGTTCTTTCAATTAGCACTGTAGCCATCTATACGAATTTTCGTCCAGGACGAAACTATCTCCTCTGTATGGCTTGCGCTGTCGCGTTATTTGAGCGTTCTGGAGATTCGGGTATGATCACCTATATTAAGTACCTTTAGTACCGCAGGATTTTTCAAGATACTTTAAACACAGATCTGACCCAGAAGGGCTTTTGATTCCCTGCTACGTCGATACTTCTTTCACCTGCCCATTCAGGCTCATGCCAGGAATTGGAGGAGTCTGTGCTACCATTCTTCCGTCACGCATCTTGTACGTCACCTCATTTCTGACTGCGCTACTGTGGACTAGGTGTGCCATGAGAGCGCTGAAAAAAAGTTGAACCATTTTTTTCTACTCTCAATGATTGCATTTGGTGCTTTCGAGATTGTTCGCAGTAGCTACTGCGAGGGAAAAACCATATGTTAGCTTCTATGTTTTCATATCTATTTTTGGACTGTCTTTGTTATAATGTTTTGTGGTCGGGTCCCTCATGAAAAAACTGGAGTCGAAGGTCTGGTGTAATATTCCGATAATTTCATCCTTCCTTTAATGGTTGATGATGGATTTCACGATGCAGTATCGAGCGCTATACTGAAATGACTAGCAATATGTATAGTGTCGTTTTTCTGTCAAAGGGATTGGTCAGATGAACCTTGGTTTTGATAGGAATGACTTCTGCGTAGATCCTTGATCTTTTCATTTTATTGTACCACTCCTGCATATGGTACGACGCCGTTTTCTCAGCCAGTTTAATAGCCTCAGATCGGAAGGTGCCATCTTCTAGGGTGAGCCGTGCTTGTTATTAGCAGCTTTTGTGTTTGGATCCTCAACAGCGGAAGATGTTCTCCACCTACTTACCTGGGCTCATTCTCAGGCCTAGGAAATGATAGAGTTTGACTAGTGCTTTGGAAAATGCCAATCTGACACTAATGCTGACGCCGCATTCCATCGTCTTTCTGAAGAACTCTGCCAAGATTTGATACGAGTAAAAGGTGACTTCTTCCATTTTGGTTTCACCAACTCTGAAGTAATTACATATAGTTATATGTTTTTTCTGTCGCCATAAAATGCAGATTTCGATTGACCTCTGTCTGGATCTCACTTCAATGAAGACAAATCGCTCGATGTATGCGGAATATTGTGACCGTGCATAGCCACACTCTTCAATGATGTTGTTCCCACCAAATTGAGCTATTTGCTGAAGACGATTTTATTTAAATCTTTGGCAGGTTCTGATATTCTAGGCTACTTGATACTCTACGAGTACATACTGTGGTACGCGTGAGCCAGTTGCTGAATTCAACAAGGGTCGGGTGTTGCGTGATTGTCAGCTTCCTCCGCAAATTCCGTTCCCTATCAGCTCTAGCAAACCATTCTTAATTCGAACCGTAGTAGAACAATTTCATAAGACTTTGATATGATGTTTTCGAGTTCATTTACTTCGATTCCTGAGCGAATAATCTCCGACGCCAAACATCTGGACATATTCTTCAAGGTCCAATACATCCTCCTTATGATTGGCCATTCGTTGGATGTTAAGGTTGAACGACTCGTCCTCGTCTGTTAGATCAACTGCTTTGTCTCGAACACATCAGAATTCATATTTTATCTCATTTGTTAACAAAAAGTGCTTCGTTGCACTTCTCCCAAAGCTGGCGTTGATTCGTGGTGTGTGAGAAGTGAATCTGATTGGAGCGACTTTGTTGCACGTGTCGCTGAAAGATACCGAGTATAAATATAAGTTTTTTTTACATATTACTAACTTAACCTATTTTACCTGATATAGTGGTATTCCTTTGGTAACTACTGTGCTTATCTGGGCCAAATTCCGGTCCGCAATTGCGTATCGACACGCTTTGCGGCCGCACGCGCTGGAGTCAGTCGACTTTCCAGCGCCAAAGCCGACTCGATATGGCTTTTTTACACAGTTTTCTCCAATTTAGTTTACTTTCCAGTTTCTAAAACCCACCTAGAGTCAACAGATCGGCGGTTGCGGCGCTGGAAACTCTGCCGACTCGAATGCGGGCGGTCGCAAAGCGTGTCGAGACGCGATTGCGGAGCGGAATTTGGCCCAGAGAAGCACAGTATGTGTCTTTCAACTGCACCACAGATGTCCCACTCTCTGTCCGTTACTGGATTTAGTACAGCGGAGATTCATTCATTCATTCTGCACTCAGGATATGCCATAAAACAGGAAAGAAACATAGAAAATTGTTTCAGGGGAAACTGGTTGATGAAAAAGAACAAGAAACAACAAGTATTTATTGAAACTTCGAAGAGTCCAACATGTCTGAGAAAACACAAAGAGGTGAAAGCCTTTCATTGCTAATACGCGCGTTAAAACCGAGCAAGCCCAGCAAGCAGCAAGATTAGTGAGCTATTTCAAGTAAGACTTTCAAACTTTTATCTGTTATATCATCTTAATTAAAGAGCCAGAACAAGAGGAACCAAAACACCGCATCTATCGGCAAGGGTGTCCTATGAGCACATAAAGCACCTGAGGAACAGGCCTGGAACTTCGGCATGCGGGAATACCAACTTCCCGTAGAGCCAGACCTGCCAGGGATTGGTTACCTGCGCGAGACTGGTTCTAATCCAAAAATATTTTGGTTGAATTAGCACACAAAAAAGTTGGCCATCAAGTTCAAAGTTAAAAAACACCTTGTCCCGGCGTAGTTCGAAAGATGCTCATGTAGAGGCGAACGTGAATAATTGATACAACGCATTTTTCGATCTCATCTAAAGGAAAGGTATAGTAAATGAGATTCTAGTTCACCAAGTCATTCTATGTCCATTTTCATTGAGATTACGAAAACAACCCTTCCTAATGTCTAACTTCAGGAGCAAAAAATACAAAAAAATGGTTCCCGGGAATTGACAGGCCTGATCATAAAGTTTTTCTCTAACTGAAAACGCTATTTGACATTGATTAGCCTTTTTAAAAAGAGAGACAAAGCAAAAAACACGCTAGACGGAAGACGCAATAAACGGATAAGTTTCAATTCTTACCGGTTTATTAGGCCGTGGATAAACGAGTTTCAATAGTGAAAGACATACGTTGTAAAAGCGCGAAATTCTCACGGTTTCTGAATAGAATAGCAATGAAATCCAAGAATGGGGGAAGGTCGTGTCCAACATCAGGGAGAGATCGATAAATTCGTATGATGTAGGTCGCTAAAAAATAGCAACAGCTGGAATAGGATAGAAATCAAGACTACGGCGTAGCTGATGCTCAAAGTTATTGAATAGCTGCAACATCTTCTTTACCGTGATTGTAATCATCAGGCAAGAGAAATTAGTTGAATTTTCTTCGTTGTGACAGACACATTTGACTATGTTTACCGTAATAAAATCTGAAGACTATCTACTGTTCAAGAAAGAGGTTTTTAACTCTTCCAGACCTGACAATAACTATCCTCAAGGTGTCTGAGTAAATTCTCGAGACCCTAATGAATAAAAGAAACTGCAGAATCTGATGGGTGGATTTCCTCTACTAAAAGGTCAAAACCATGTTTTTGTATCAATTGGGCAAAACTCCATTCTTATCTATTCTCATATTTATACCTTAATAACTAGTCTGAAAATTAGGGTGTGCTGCGTTATGCCCGAAATGGGCGGAGCGGGGGAGGAGTCGGCTGTCACCAATTGCCCAGGTGGCCGGTCGTAAACGGAGGCGCGAGCAACGCAATTATAGCGTTGCACTCACTACGACAGCGTCGACCAACTAACGAGCCATTCAAGTCAAATGACGAGGAGCAAAAAGGAGAGAAATTAAAGTGTGGTGAGATAGGACAATATCAACCGTAAAGGAGTTATTCGATTCGGTTCGTCTGTGACAGTACATAAATGACCCGTGCTTGAAAAAAATGTTCTGTGAATCTCTCACAAGGGAACTACTTACTATAAGCCATACTAACCATCCCAAATGAAATATGCTTTCCTAGAGCCATTTTTGAACGTAAGGTCCGAATATGCCCATCGCAGCTGCCTAGACTCATTGTAAGAGAAGTTGAAGGGATTTTTTTCTCTGGTTTTCGTACCTATTCTACCCTCCAAAAAGCGCAGTAGTCTTTCGAAAATCCGGGAACGGACCTCATAATCTTGTTCATGGCCCAAAACCACCTCATTTGGCAAAGTTTGTTTTACATGTTTTTAGCAGAATCCGGAGAACAATTTAAAAACAATCTAAAAAATTCCATGGGGGTACCTCGCCGCGGAGCTTTAAAAACGCTCATAACTTCTTCCAGAATGAGTCTAGGCAACTGCGATGGGCAATTTCGGATTTACGTTCAAAAATGGTTCTAGAAAAGTACATTTCTATCTTAATGGTTAGAATGGCTTACAATAGTTCCCTTGTTAGGGCATTTAGCCGATTCTGAGTATGGAATATTGGAGCGCTGTCCTTCCTCTACAATATATTAAAATTTTCAATCAAGAGCTCCTTTAGTCTCTAATTCGTTATTGTAAACAAGCTCACAATTCTTCAACATATTTGTCATGTTTGTTATGGATGATCGTCCACATATCTTAATGGCTCCAATAGATAATTATGATTTTTGGAAGTTTTGGAAAATTGAAACTCAATCACTGATAAAACCAGGTCTACTGAAATGGGAGTGAAGTTACCGCCTTGCGGTTCTCCTTGTTTCCGTTTGAAAACGTCGTTTCCGAATAAGGTGGCTAACAATAAACGCAATTGTGTGGGCACTAATATTACTGAATTTGAGTTCGCCAAAATAATTTTAGTCTCATGAATAGACGGGGCTGCGACGGTAGATCCCCCGCGCAAATCGAAACACCATTCTTCACTGATACTTTGTAATCACTATTGAAGGTTAGCTGAAACTCGATGTCATATGCTATAACACAGGTGCACCTACTTTACGCAAACCTTCAATGGGAAACGCAAAGCATCACAAGGATCCGTGCCGACTGTGGTCTCTTTTTCGCAAAACTTGATGAACCAATGAAAGATCAAAGTCAGAAAAGACAGGTCGAGGTTCGGGATGTCTTTTTTCGCTGTTTTTGATTCATTTTATCAGAAAACAGAAATAACGGAAGAGGACCGGAAAATTTTGCACACCTCTGGCTCGCATTCAAATTTACCCCTATTTTTACTCCTTCTTCCCAAAAAACATAAAGAAAAAGAAGTGATCAAAGTCAGAAAATTCTGTGCAACTCTAGTTCACAACCGAAACCTGACGTGATCCGCGCTTTCCCATCAATAATCGATGTTGGCGAAATGAAACAAAATTAGCAAAATCAGAGGAAGATTTTGATTTTATAAAATTATACCGGCAATCAGAATTTGTAGCCTGAACACAGACATTCCTCGCATGATCGTTTTCCTCAAAAGAACTATCGATGTGCAGGAGAAAGAAAAACATCCGGGTAAAAACGTTAAAATTCCGTCAGTGCCAGGAAAATTAGTGGATTAGAATGTCGCAATGAGCAGGAATCTATGGTATTTATATCGCGTACGATTGGATCAATCGCACTGTGCCAAGGACAAGTTCACACCTCATATTTGAGCGACCATGTCGACTTCACAAGTAATTTAGCCCAAGGACATTCTCGTGTCATCACGTCAATTCAAGTAGACATAGGCAACCCTCACTGTCGCCTCACTGTCGCCCACGGTATATCTGACATCTCACTCTACTTGACACTATAATGAGGACTTTTTAAATAAAGACCGAACGAACGAATTTCGAACAAATTCGTTCATTTTTTATTTCGAACGAATGAATTTCGAATAAATTTGTTCATTTTTTATTCCGAACGAACGAATTTCGAATAAATTTGTTCATTTTTTATTCCGAACGAACGAATTTCGAAAGAATTCGTTCATTTTTCATTTCGAACGAATGAATTTCGAATGAATTCGTTCATTTTTTATTTCGAACGAATGAATTTCGAATGAATTTGTTCATTTTTTATTCCGAACGAATGAATTCGAATAAATTTGTTCATTTTTTATTCCGAACGAATGAATTCGAATAAATTTGTTCATTTTTTATTCCGAACGAACGAATTTCGAATGAATTCGTTCATTTTTTTTATTTCGAACGAATGAATTTCGAATAAATTTGTTCATTTTTTATTCCGAACGAACGAATTTCGAACAAATTCGTTCATTTTTTTATTCCGAACCAACGAATATTCGAAATTCGAAAACTCGAATCACGAATAAACTAAGCATGAATAGCAATATCACGCAAATACTTAATGAGCGGCAATAAAAATTTGAATTCTTCCTCTAAAGCTTCATTACCACCAACAAATAAAACTAGGAAGACACGACTCATCCCTGAATCTGGATGGCCTTCAACTCAAGGAATGCTACATAATCAACATTTTCGCTCTAACTTAGCCTAACAATGGAATGACCAGACTTGGTCGCCAGAATTATCCATGAGACCAGGTTTTTCTGATCGACTACCTCCCGGGTAGTAATAAAAACCCTATCCTAGCTGCCCGAGTAATAGTAAAAGAAAAAGTTATGGGCACAGTTGCGAGCTCTGCAGTAAATTCAAATTTACATGCCGTAAACTGTCTTTATCGTTCAAATTATTGAATCAAATGCCCCCTTTGATAAAAGTTTGGGCAAATTTTTTTTGAATTTATTTAATAAAAAAATGTTGGAAATTTTATCATTACTCGGGCAGCTAAAACAGAGTTTTTACAAATACCCGGAAGGTGGTCGATCAGAAAAACATGGCTACATGCGTAGTTCTGGCAGACAGGTCTGGTCACTTCCTTGTAAGGAGGTTATTCGAGGTGCTGAACACGAGCAAGAGTTACAGTGCTTAGAATAATCACGGTGAGCATAGGGTATTTATGTCGTCAACGTCTCAGATACGATTGAAATTTTGCCTAGAGGTTCTTTGGTATGCATATCACAAACCCCTCTGTCCACCTTCCGAAAGATTAAAGTGGGTTATAGCAAGGCGGATGGCAAAGAACCTACTCTTATTCCTCATTAATCCTCCGAAAATCGCGAAAAGGATAAGAGATTCTTAATACACAGCTCAAAAACCCTCTTGGCGAAGTTTCAGCCAAATCGGTGCTATCACCAGAAGGGGGGGGGGTGCCGATTGCCATCCCACTACGGCACGCCCATTTTTCCGTGCCGCCGCGACATTATAACATCAGCCCGGGGTTTGCTCCCCTTACAAAATCGTTGCAGCGCGGAGAAATGGGCGTGGTCATATGTAATGGCCAAGTGGCCACGCCTGCCGAGATAGCACGACCAAATCTAAAACGCCGATAAACCACCGCACTGTCCCGCAACCTTCCGTAACACCGGAAACGGGTGTCCAATCTGTGTTTAGCACCCTCGAGGTTGCTATCGCGGCCACTTGGCCACCCTAATTTTCCGCGCCGCAACGATTTTGGAAAGGAAGGAAAACCCCGGGTCGGTGTTATGATTGCACGACGGCATGGGAAAATGGGCGTTGCAAAGCGCGATTGCCATGTGGCTTCCCCTGTTAGAATCGCCCAAGTAGCCTCTTCAGACGACGAGTGGGCAAAAAATGTTAAAGGCACAGTCCAACCTCAGAGGTAATTTTTGATATTTTGGTCCGGTCGCCGTCTATAGCAATCCTGCCATGCGCGAAATCTCAATTCGCTCAAATAAGCGAGAAAAAGCTAGGGAAAAGTCGACCACGCTCCCTTGAAAGAAAAAAATGGGTAACGCCCACTGGCAGGTTTCCGACCTCATTAGGGAAGAGACACGCGAATGATTTTGTTCAGAATCTATGTTCTTCCTTTTGTTTTTGGTCTGGCTTTATATTGTGACTTGCTTCAGAATGGTGGCTGTTAATAGCGAAAAATTACAGGCTCGAGACAACTCGTCCGCGAACTTCTACCAGTTCAAATTCAAAATTTTTGAGCAGCCGTAACTCAGTTCGTAGTGAGTTCTGAGCAGTTCTGGAGACACCATTGTGATCAGCGTGAAATGTTCTTCAAGATAGGCAAAAAAAGAAAAATCGGTTCTGAGCCTTGGAAAAGAAAAAAAAAGAAAGAAAAAGAGAAAACTGATGAAAATGAATTCAGTATTGGAAAGTATGTCGATTCCTTCTTATATGAGAGCTAATTTTAATAAGTTTTGTTGAACCAGCTCGAGTATTCCAAATCGAATAACGTTCGAATATTCACCTCGGCGAATAGTCGAATTCGAATAATGTTCGAATATTCACTTTTTGCGAATACTCGAATTCGAATAATGTTCGAATATTCACCTTTTCCGAATAGTCGAATTCGAATAATATACAAATATTCACCTTTTGCGAATAGTCTAATTCGAATAATATTTGAATATTCACCTTTTGCAAATAGTCAAATTCGAATAAAGTTTGAATATTCACCTTTTGCAAATAGTCAAATTCGAATAAAGTTTGAATATTCACCTTTTGCGAATAGACGAATTCGAATAATATTCGAATATTCACCTTTTGTGAATAGTCGAATTCGAATAATATTCGAACATTCACCTTTTGCGAATAGTCGAAATCGAATAATGTTCGAATATTGACACTTTTCAAATATTTGAATGTTCGAATAAAAATTCGTTCGAAAAATTCGAATATTTATTCGAACTCGAATATTTGGTCCTCACTATACTCGACACAATACTTTGACCGAATCGAATGATTCAAACTACCAGTCGACTGAAGAACTCGACTTCGAATTATTCGAAAAGTCGAATATTCGAAAAAGCCAAATTCCTGAATGATTCGAAAAATTGAATATTTGAAGAAGGCCAATTTCCGAATTTTTCGAAAACACGAATACCAATTTCCGATCTATTTGAAAAACTGAATACTTGAGAAATGCCGATTCCCGAATTATTCCAAAAGCCGAGTATTCGAAAAAAAGCAGATTCCTGATTGATTCGATAAATTGAATATTCGGAAAAAGATAATTTCTGAATATTTCGGAATTTCAAATATGCGAAACGGTCAATTTCCGGTTTATTAGGAAAACCGGATTATCGAAAAATTCCAATTTCCAATTTGTTCGAAAAACTGAATGTTCGAAAATCTACATAAACAGTCGAATAAACTCGATAGTCGACTTTCTCGTATGAATAAACTCTCCAGAACATTCCATCGTTCCGCCAGAAAATTGCGATTCATGTGAAATTTCGAGTAGACTGCAACACTTCTAGGCGAAAAATGGCTTGGTTTTAGTGAAAATCCCGTATGAACTTGCACCTTGACACCAAAAATGTCTTATACAGCACAGCAGAAGGCTAAAGAAATTCAGCAAATAAAAAGTGTTTCCCATTTATGTACCATTCTAATGCACTCTACAGCAACGGAAAAAGGTCGTTGTACAGCGTAGGCTTTAGGCCTACTGATAAAGTGTGTGTGTGTGGGGGTAATCAGCGGTTTTCAACGCTCCCAATGTTTTCTCTTCAAAATTGAGGAAAAATTACACTTTTTCTGTCGCTAATGGCGCAATCTACAGGATGCTTCGTGAAAATATGCAACCATGCAATCGCCTTTTTACGTTGCTGTGGAGTGTAACTGTTTGCACTATTGGCCCTGTAGGTCTGCAAATTGCAACTACTTTGAATGATTTTCAGAGAAGTCTTTATTTTCTCAAATTATGCTCTCAAAACAATATGCACTGTTGACTGCTTTATACGTATTTCGGCCGGAGCTCAGCTAAGCTTGAAGGCAGTGGTCACGATGGAGAACGTTGTCGAAAAAACCACAAAAATCAGCTTAGATCAAAAACAGCTGAAAAAGTGTGAAGGTAGCGTGGTGAAAAACGGGCTCGAATTAGAGTTTCTAGGGCCCAAAGATGCCAGTTCGTACACACGTGCACAGCGCCGCAGAAAAAGATCGCAGTCTCATGCCGAGCAGTCAAAAATCATCAACATCCAGAGGAAGAAATAGGTGCAAAGTTACCGCTATTAGAGATGATGGATGCCGATGATGTGGAGTGTGCTCGTCCACCCTCAAAAGACAAGAAAGTTCAGGGGCGGCATGCATGAACACTGCGAAGAAGGTCAAGGAGTCGCTCCGCGTCCTCTATGCGAAGCGTCGAGCCAGAGGTGACCCTAAAAACATGCCGTCGGCTTGACGTTGGAACGCAAACTCCCTACACGCAGCAAACCCCACGCCTAACAGCTGTTTTTTGATTTGGTCCTTATCTCGAACGGCTTTATTTATTGCTGTGAAACTTTAGAGCCAAACGGAAAAATCAATCAAAAAATAATTAACTACAAAGAAGAAATCAAAAAAGACAGAAGTTAAGCACGATTAAAATTCACAACAAAAATAGTTAGGCGGGAGTTCACCGTGCGTGGTGAGGTTGCGTCCTTACACAAAGGGGACGGCATGTTTTTTCGGGTCAAGTCTGGCTCGACGCTTCGCACGGAGGACGCGGAGCGGCTCCCTGGCCTCCTTCGCAGCGTTCATGCATGCCGCCCCAGGCTTCAAATTTGTCCCAAAACAGGGGTTTTTCTGCGATTTTTTTTCATAGGTCCCACTACTCTAAACCCAGAAAAGGGTTTAGAGAGGAAAGGAAGGCAAGCATATTTTATCGCAACCACTGCCTTTAATGAATTTCAGTAGGCTGAATGCCATCAAAAATCGTACTTCACATACACCCATACTCACAGCGACTTCGCCGTGTTACTTGCAATTTACTTTTTTTTGAAGCATTGTGCCGCGTACAAAATCAATCAGGTTTGGCTTAGGCAAGTTTAAGATCCGTGGATGAACATTTTTCACAAGGATGCCAAATTAATCTGCTTCTTTGCCCATTCCTGTTGCCTCATCTCTTCTCCCTCTTTGTTGTTGTATCAAGTGTACTTTTACATTTCAATTTTTTTTCTCGAGTATTCTTTTTTTAGAATGATTCGCAAATCGGCACTTTTAGAATGTTCGGTTTTTCGAATAATTGGGAGTTTAAAATGGATAGTCGACTTTTTCAATCGACTGTCGAATAAGCAGTCGAAATTTTCATTCGACTTTGCAAATAAATAGTAGTTTTGAAAATCGGCTGTCGAATCACTAGCCGATTTTTTTATTCCACTTTTCGAGTCGGTCAAAAAAAAACAAAAAAAAATCGTTCCACCCTTTCCTTCACCTTACAAGAAAAGCTCAACGAATATAGCTAGCATTTTCTTCCTTTCTTTTGGTATTAAATAAGATTGTTGAAAAGAAAAGAGAACAAAGCATTGACGATAAGGGTAATTCTATAAAAAATATACGAATTGTTACGAATATGCGACAAATCATACAAGTATGTGCATCATTCAATTCTTATTGAAAGTAATTACAAAATATTACAAAATTTCGAAGCAGATCTACGATGTGCGTTCTGACAAATTCGAAAAACCAAATACTGGAAAAAAGCCGGCTTCCAACTTGTTCGAAAAACCGAACATTCGAAAAGTGCCGATTTCTGAATTATTCGAAAAATAGAATATTCGAAAAACATCTGAAAATGTAAAAGTATACTCGATACCATAACAGAAAGGGGGAAGAAATGAGGTAAGAGGAAAGGATAAACAAGCACATTAATCTGGCATGTTTGTGAAAATAGTGCTTCAAAAAAGCAGATTGCAAATTTTACGGCGAGTCGTTGTTAATTCTAGTATTCAATGAACAGAGCGTTTAAAATTTGAGTTTGGGTGTATGTGAAGTACAATTCATGATGACATTCAGACTATTGAAATTCATTAAGCTTAGCTGAGCTCCGGCCAAAATGCGTATAAAACAGTCAACAGCGCGCATTGTTTTAAGAGCAGAATTTGAGGAAAAAAACTGTTTTGGAAATCATTCAAAGTTGCTGCGATTTGCAGACCTACAGGACCGTAGTTACAGTCCACAGCAACGGAAAAATTCGATTGTACGGTTGCGTATTTTCACTAAGCATATTGTAGGTTGCGTCATCAACGACAGAAAAGTTGTAATTTTTCAAAAATTCATCGGGAACGTCGGGGAGTTTTTCCCACACACAAATTTAATCAATAAGCCTAAAGTCTACATATGGTTACACGCATGAATAACATGAATAACAGGGCAAAAAAAAAAGGAAAAACTTTTGATATTTCCATTTTTTGTAGTTTTTCATTTTTTGGTTAGTTCTGCTTGCACCTGTGATAAAAACTTTAGGTTTGTTGACATTTCGTGGTGAGGGGAAAGCATACCACTTCTCAACGTTTCCGGTGTTTTTTTTCTAGGGTATCCAGGCAAAAAACACAACTCTGTCGACGTTTATGGCGCAACCTACAGTGTTTTTAGTGGAAATACGTTCCCGCAGACCGCTTTTTTCCGTTGCCGTCAACTGTACTTGAATGGTAGATAGGAAACACCTTTTATTTGCAAAATTTGTTTAGCCTTTCGTTTTTGCTGAAGAGGACATTTTTGGTGTCAAGGTGCAAGTTCCTACGGGATTTGCATTCTGTTGAATAAGAGATGATACTTCTGTAGAATATATTCGTAATGGGAGTACCGTACCTGAAGCCAGTAATCAACTGAAACAAATTGACTAACCCTACCTTGCAATCTATACGCCTGGCTTCGATTATTAGACCCACTGTAATCCGGGTTATGGTAGACCGCCATTTTGTGTCCCTGCGCTTATAAGAAAGACTTGAGGTGTTTCTGAAAGTCGTCAACCAAAGAAATGAGAAGTCAGTGGGACTGATTCAACGGGAAATGTTTAGAGAATTTATCGTGCGGCAAGTCCTATTACTTGCAATTTCACCACATGGCAGATTATCGGGAGCGCCCGAACAGGCACTCTCGGGTGGGCGTGTCCCAGTAGGTCGACTCCGCCCCTCGGCGCGGACGAGATTGCCTCCAGAGTGCCTGTTTCACGAGTGCTTCGATTTGATTGCGTCCTCACTGTATTTCTACTCTATTCACCTGTATTCCACTGAACTCCAAGGTACTAGATGCTGATAGACAGTTGTATTGAACCCCAATAGCAATCCTCCCGTTAAACGTTGATCCCAAATGCATTGATTTGCTAACTCATGAGAGCTTTCATGTATCATTGTTAACATGAAACTTTTCTTGACCAGCAATATGATGTTATACGTTTCCTTTTTTCTCCGCAAAGGTAATTTTATGAAAAAGGTGAGTCCTTTTCTCAGATTTCCTTCTCTCTTTTTATTTAAAAGATTTCTCCGCAAAGGTAATTTTATGAAAAAGGTGAGTCCTTTTCTCGGATTTCCTTCTCTCTTTTTATTTAAAAGATATAAATGTTTAATGAATCATGATAAGATCTCTATTCGCGTATTGCAGTAACTCCAAATGCTGCTTACGTTCAAATCACTTCACTTTCCAATACGCGGCCCCGGAAAAAAATATTTTTTTGAACATTCAAGTGTTATTTGTTTCCTCCATTCCTTGATTCACATTTGACTTTATCTATTCCAATTATCCTGCCCTTATGAAAAGATTTTTGAAGCCTCTTGACGAATTTTCATTCTCAAGTAAATTAATTGTTACTGAAAAAACCATAGATATGCCTTATGGTGGTGAAATATTTTCAACGAATTTCCTAAATTATTCGAGTGTTTACTGATTCCTCGTTAGCATTTTTAGTCACCAATTGAAAAAAAAACTCGGACGAGTTTTCAAAAATTAACTCTGTGTTGGTTTTATTAGGCAGTAACTTTTCTGAAGACCTTTACATATAATTTGTATGAAGGAATTTAGTGAGTGGTAGCGATCAAAATAAGAACTCGGACCTATTTTTGAAACTTCTGCTTGATCAGATCAATTCCTAGCCTGTCTGCTAAAGTTGCTATTGTAATATGAAAACTATCTGTGATTTATGAATTCGGATTTTTTCAAGAAAAAGCGTAGGTGAACAGTCACATGAAATCAGAAAGAGGAGTTCGTTCTAAATTTGACTCCCTTTTTTTATAAATTTTCGCGATCATGAAAAGCGCATCTGACTTTCAGGCAAAATAAAATGATTTTTTTAATTTATTGAAATTTGTTTCTACCTTATTTCATTTTAAAAATGTATTATATATTTATTTTCACTATAAAAAATTCATTCTTAAACGAGACGAACGCTTGAAAAGGGAGGAGAAGGAGAAAGTTTTGATATTTATTAACAATTTTTATTCTTATTTACACTGTTTTCAATTATGCCTATTTTCATTCCGTAAATATTCTCAGCCTTCACCATTCAATCTAATAATTTTGGCACATAAGGGTCGATATCGCCTCCACTAGACCGCTCGTGATCCTGCATAGCCAGTGGACATAACAGATCTGAAGACAAGCGACCCAGGGTCGTAAACATGTCCCAATGGCATTTTTTCTAATGGCCATGCGGACGGCAGGGTCCGTGAACAGGATTTATTAGTTTGAATCCCTAGGCTCAGAGCATGTCTGATTGTAAGAAGAAAGACGTTATTCTCTTTCAGCGAATGACAGAAATCAGTCATAGAAGGTAACGAGATTTTTTGTTGCTGAAGGAAAATTCAATTGTTTGAAAACTCAAATTAAAATGGACATCAATGAATAAAAAACATGAAAAAGACCAGCGACGGCACAAAAATTCGAGATTCACATTGCTGAAGTGGTGTTTGTTTTTTAATGCATTTTTGGCATTAAAAAGTGTAGAAAACATGCTATATAATGTTTAAAAAATTCTATCTGATAGTGTGACAATTTTATTGAACAGTAAAGTTGAAATCTCATCACCGTTTTCTAACTTCGTTCGAAACCTTGATAAATTTTTCACATAAATCTCTGGTTCTTCAGAAAAAATAGTTAAGAATTTGCTTTTTCCCTAAAACAATTTGGGGAGTAATCCTATGGCGAGAAAATGTTGATTCCGCTTCCGCAAGTACTCACTAATAATACTAAAAAAAAAACTGTGCAATAAATTACTTTACATACGAGGGGTGCGAGTTAGTGCTACAAAATTACAAAAATTGTGCGCAGTGGAAGTGGAAAAAATTGCGAATTTGTGTTCGGCTTCGGCTTTCCACTTTACAAGCTACAAAAGCGAGCTTGAAAAGTGAATTCATCGAACTCTTCCGACAACTATGAGTTTAAGAAAAAAATTGGGTCAGTGGCTTTGGCGAATTCTCAATTTCTTTCACTCCTTGAAATTAAGGTTGTACCCAACTTTGAAGTTTTGCTAATCAAATTGCTCCACAATGAATAATAGGTTGCATTTACATCCTACAAATTTGAGCTCGACCACCTTGCACGAGTTACCCAAGGCTTCAACACATTTTTTTTAAGTAATGAACAATTCAAAAAGAATAATTGGAAGCTAGACCCATATTCAAATCCAGTAGTTCGTAGTAGAAATAGGGTTAACGCATTTATAGCATCGTATTGCTGGTCAAGAAAGGTTTCATGTTGACATGGAAACAAGAAAACTCTCATGAGTTAGCAAACCAATGCTTTTGGGATCAGCGTTTATCGAAAGTGTTGTCATTGGGGTTGAATAGAAATGTTTATGAGCAGCATAGTAGCTCACGATTCAGTGGAATACAGACGAATAGCGCAGCAATACAGTGAGGAAGTAATCAAATCGAAGCACTCGTGAAAGAGGCACTCTGGAGGCAATCTCGTCCGCGCCGAGGGGCGGAGGCGGGCCCGCCTCTCTGGCTCCGCCCGCAGCAGAGTGCCTGTTGTCTACCCCCGGTCACGTGCAGTTTGTGAGTCTCGTGCAGTTCGTGTGTCACGTGCAGTTTCGTAACGTGTATCCTCACCATGACCCATCCCCAGTGTTTCTGCAGTGGTGGGTCGCTACCCTTACCCATTAACCATGATTCTCGTCCGCATTGCTACCGTGAGTAGCTCTACCGCGCGGTTACGCCTAAAACGTGTTGTGTGTAGCTGTACCGCAGCATTTACGAACGATGCCTCATTTTTTTTCGACAGTGTCTCGCCGTCTTTATTGATTTTTTCAAATTTTCAACCATTTTCGCGCTCTCGGTTGCAGTGTTTCCACTCACTCACTTCTAATGTGTCCCAGTTACATGCTGTTAGCCTTCCTCTTTCTTTTTTGTTTTTTCATTTTTTAATGCAGCATTGCAGGGGGGGGGGCATTGCGGTGTCGCACGTGATCACACCCATTTTGCCGTGCCACTGTGCAACTTTAACACCAACTCGAAGTTTTTCTCCTCTTTTTAAAATTGGAAGCTGTTGCGGCGCGGTAAAATGTGCATAACAGACTTTTCGTAGAATTTGAAGCCTATAATTTTCTATTCGTGAGGTTCGAGTGCCATCCTTGTGACAGGAGGGAGTTTGTTTCAGGACAAACAGTACCGAAATCAGGTACTGTTTTGGATTAGACGACCACCTACAGTTGTTAGATTTTTTTGTGGTATTCTATGTGATCATGTAAGTTTCGTATATTCTCTGTGTTGCTACACGTCTAGAAACAAAAAATTACAACAACAGCCTGTAGCTCTAGAGGGAAAATTTTTCATCGCAGTGGTTCGTGAGTCGTCTGATCCCAAAACAGTTCGAGATTGTTCAGATTAATGAATTCGTAAGACAAACTGAACAATAACGCGGAGGAAATGGAAAATAAGAAGCGCATAGGAGAAATGTGAGAAAAATGCAATAAAGGCATACGAAAACGGAATGGAAATTCCAAGAGATACTCTCCGTTCGAACTGCGGATCAGCTGTTTAAAGGACCAGCGCGCGGAATCTTCAACAGAGCGCGAAAACTTACATGGTAGGAACGCGCTGGTAGGAAAATACCCGACTTCAGCGTAGGGTATGTCTTGGTAGCAAGTTACAGTGGGTAACGAGTTTCATGAATCGCGCCAGACGCGCGATTTTCGGTAGAAAGCTACCGTTACCCAGCCTACCAGCGCTAATTTCCGTTGATGAATCCGGCCCTAGATGTTTATACCTTCCTTACCAACTGTTGTTTAAAGGTATTCTTTCCGCCCGGATATTAGGAGTAGTGTACTTGCATGTCGGGGTTTCTCCATTGTTCCTACACGAGCAACTTAGAGCGCGATACTGTATTGAATCATAACTAGGCGTGTGTTGTTATACACTTGTTTGTGCTCGTTTTATTTGCTTGCTAGTGTCACACAGAATATTCCAAATGTCGATCTTCGAACTACGATATGCCGGTATTGACGGCTCCATTCCCTCTGCCGCATCGTCTTGTGTGAGATACGCTTTTGATTGAAATTTAAATTCTATTCCTGCTGAGTTTCTAGTGTCCCTGCGACGTTAGATATTGGTTTTTTTAACAATAAGATATTGGGGCACTGCGAGACGAGGGGTTGCTATTTAGTGTTACACCAACGCTTTTGTGGGTAGAAATCCAATTGAGTGTTTGGGGTTCGGCTTAGAAAACATAAGATATAGGAATTTGAGGCAGCTTAATTCGGTGCATTGTGCTTTTTGTCGTAAATGGCGGGTGGTTCGATATACGAAGTTTTATGTCTTCGTTAGCTTGAAAAATCTAGTTGAAAAACCACTAGAGAAACAGTGATGGATTTTCTCTTTGATTTGCAGTAATACATGTTTGACAGCAATCAAGTATGAAATGGGTACTTGCTTTGCTGTGTCCATTTTCCGCACGGCGTTGCTGTTTCTTTTTATCTTTTTTTTTTGAATAACCTACCAGAAAAAAGTAGTCCACGGAGCGAGTATATTGGATTGCTGAAATAAAATGGAAATCCTGAGAGGATGGATAAATATGCTTGCAATCGGATTTCCGACAAATCTCGTATCAATTCTTGTCCGTTGTTGAATATCTGTCTGATCAGGTAAAGCTATCTACCTCGTTTCTTTTTGTTAGTACACCGTTTTATCTTATGCACATAATCGTGAGTGAAAGTAAAAATCATTGGTCAGGGAGGAACTCAATTGCTCTTGCAGCAGTCCAGCGCTGCGAAAAAGCGTAAATCTTATTGCCCATCTAACATATGAGGTCAAGAAGAATTATTTGCTCTCTGAGCAAGCCTACCAGGGCTGGGATTCATGAAGGAAATTGGGTTTCAGCTGGGTTTGTCGCAAAATCTTCACAATCCAACAACGCGTTAGCACTTGGTTCGGCCAGCGCTTGGCTACATTTGGGTCCCAAGGGACCGCACCTGCGAGGTGCTGTTTAGGGTTTGGTTAAAGGTAGTGTTCACGATGAAAATTGTTTTTCTGTTTTTCCACCTATCTTGAAAACGGCCCCATACTGATTCCAATAATGTCTCTGAAATCGTGCAAGACCTTCTGGGAACAGAGTTATGGTCCCTCAAAGGTTGAGCTAAGGAAACATGGTGGACGAGTTGTCCGAGGGTTGTAACTTCAATCTTTTGCAGCCGATGTATGCGAGCTGACCTGAGTAAAGAGAGAAGTTGAGAATGAAGGGAAGAACGGGGCTAATGATTGGAAATCATCGCTCATCTCACGATCTTGAGCATTCATTTGTTTACGTCGGTGGGCGTGTGATGCGCTTTTGAGGTTTGCCTTGCGCTCGAAATGGCAACTTCAGGCTCTTTTGGAGCTTTTCCTGACTCGTTTTTATGCGTTCTTTCGACGTCAACGTTACATTGTGCCCCTCCACTACCCATTCCTAGTGGAAACTGAAACACATTTTTTATCGTGAATACTGCCTTTAAGAAGGGTTAAGATGCGGTGTCATGAGACCCAAATGTAGCCAAGCGCTAGCCGAAACAGATGCTGGCGCGTTGTTAACATGTGAAAAGTCCGCAGCAAACCCAGCTGGGACCCGTGGGCGTTCATGAATCCCAGCACAGATCTGGGCTGGGATTCATGAACAGGTGTGAGTAACAGTTGGGCTTGTTTCGAGATCTTCACAAGCCAACTACGCGACATCGCTTGGTCTGGTTAACGCTAGGGTACGTTTGGGTCCCACGAGACCACCTCTCCGCGTTTCCTAACCATTCCCAAACCACCACCTACGAGTTGGGTCTCGTGGGGCTCAAGCGTAGCCCTGTGCTAACCGGATCAAGCGATGGCGCATTGCTGGCTTGTGAAGATTTTGAAGCAAACCCAGATGAGACCCACACCTCTTCATGAATCCCAGCTCTGTAGATGGTGGTTTATTCACCGATCGGTTAGTTAAAATGCACAAATTAAATAGGCTAAGCAGGACTCAATTTAGTTTTAAATATCATAATCAATTGCTTCCTTCTGTATGTAATGGTTAGCAGTTCACTATTTCGACATGAGGCGGAAAAAGCAGATCTGGACCTCGACAGTTCCTCTTTGATTGATAAAGCCGTTGCAGCAAAGGGAACACCATCGCACTCGGTGTTCTTGGAGCTACTGAAAATTGCAGTAATTGTTGGCGTATTCAAATGAAGCTCTTTCGAGGGGGATGAGTGTATTATTACTACCTACCATCATAAATGGAAGTCACAAAGGACGAAGAAAAGCTCCAAGCAGACGGAATCAGTACGATTAAGCGCGGAGTCTATGAAAAAAGTCACAGCCAGTTAAGTGGCGTCTCTCGGGAATTTGGAAACCTTCCTCTGCCTAAAGGAGGAGTTCCTAATCCCCTTGAAGGTCTGTCGATGAATGGTAGCGAACTGGTGAAATGTTCTAGTGGATGCTAAGATCATGTGTCCGAAAACCATAACTTTGGGGTGGCGACATAGAAGCGGCAGTCCAGGAGCCGTACCCGCGTCTGGTAAGGATCACGTAGCATTTTTCAATTGCTTGTGAGCAGAATAGTCACAATGGTTTGCATCCGGCTTCCGGCTATTCCCTTATCACCTCGTGACATTCTGATGGTTCATTAGAACATATTCGGACGTACAGTCTAGAAGCGCTCAAACACCACATCTTGATCTACAGGCCGGGATAACAACTATAACCCAATCGATGTTGAACCCATTATCTTAAAGCACTTCTGCTTTTGCTTCTGAATGTTTGCAAATGAACAGAAAATTCATATTCAGGCTTTGTCAAGGCCTTGTATATAGAAGGAAAGAAGGAGATCAACGCATCGTTCCACGAAGACGTGTTCAACAGAATCAAAATAGCGCTGCAAGTGCGATTGAACGCTTTTTTCAGCGATTACATTTTGGTCCTATTGTCTCCACTACATGACATTCTGTTTTCTCGCAATAAACTCTGTTAGCTAAATGAACTTCTCTGTTGTATGTTTTGATTTACCCATTCATTACTCTTATCATTTCATTGTACGGTTCGGTTTAATTACCCAAGTTTGAGATACACTATGGTAGTGACGCGACGACAGTACTGGGCCTAGCTGAGAGAAAGAGAGAATGAGAGAGAGCCTGCCCGACTTCCGAACCCAATGGAGCAGGGACAGGATGACGATATGGATGTGGGCGTCCCGGCGGACCCGATTCATGCGAGGGATGTCAACCGTGCCCGGCCTGAAGTAAATCGTGAGGAAATGGACTCAGTCCATCGTGAAAATGATGATGGCGCGGCAGTGGAAGAGGCTGATCGTGCGAGGGATGTCAACCCTGCCCGGCCTGAAGTAAAAAAGGAGCGATCCTAGTGAAAGAGCAAGAAGATGGCGCGGCAGTGGAAAAACCAAATCGTGCGGATGGAGATCCAGCTTTGAAGCCCGAGGCAGTTAATTTTGGTGCCGAAAACGCTGGAGAGAGGCTCGGGATTGCGTGGGACGACGGCGGAGATTTAGCTTATGTTTAGTTTGTTGATGTCCCAGCCATGCCCACGAATTTCGCTGTGGATGAAAATGTGCAACGGCTTTACATGATAACCTTGATGCAAAGAATTCTGTAAGCGATCCTAAGGCTGGAGCAAGGAGGGATGCTGGTGCAGGAGGTTGTATAAGCTCAGAGCGGGTGAAGGGTCGGGAGACCGGCCAGGCCACGAGCTGCCGCACCGGTTTGGCTGAGGTCCCCTCGTGTTTTTGATGATCCCGCTGATCGCGCCGACAGAGAGCGACAATGTCGGGTATATATCGAGGAAATGGATGCAGCTGGAAGCCTACATTGCCCATTCGAGGGTTGCAATAAATCCTATCGACACCGAAACGAAGCCGTCGGTCATATACGTGTCAAACACTTCCACATATACTTTATATGCCCCACTTGCAATAAGGGATTGTCTGGATCGTCCGCCTTAGGTAGGCACAGAAGGATGCGTCCTCAGAGGAAATTGATGACGACGACGACGACGACGACGACGACGACGACGACGACGACGACGACGACGACGACAACGACGAGCAGTAGTGATACGAAAGCATTGTATTGTGTTGAGGGACCCGTTGTACGAATAGGGGTTCACGAGTTTGCATGAATCGGCCGACCACCCCCACCCCCACCCCCTCTCGTCTCGTCCTACATTTTCCCTCACTGTGGCGGTACTCAGAGTGACATCCAGCGAACCTTTACCAGCTGGCCCGTGGTCTTCGTTCTCCACCCGCCCGCTTTTGGTTCGCCGGCCAGCTTCATGTCGATGGCCCGCCGACCTTTTGCAGCTGGCTCGCAGTCCATGTCCGTGGATGGTCCGCGTTTGGTTCGTCGGCCATCTGCATGTCGACGGCCCGCCGAAATTTACTAGATGGCTCGCGATCATTAATTGTGTTATTGTTTACCTAAAGCATGTCACCCCGGGTCCGCGGCGGAGAAACGCCCCGCCGCATTCTGCGGTGATGAACCACCCTCGTCGCGAATTGCGGCAAAAGCCACCCCCCCCCCAGCCGTAGGTACCCCTATCCCATCAACGGTCAAAATATGCTGGCCTCCGGAGAGTGCCTCAAAGTCACCTTCCAGGGCCGGCATTAGAATGCCGAATGAGGACTCTGGTGAGATGAGGCGCCTTTTACACGAGCTGTGCACGTAATAAGTACGTAACGACGTGATCATTCGTGACCGCCATCAATTGTCTTTCCAACCGGCCGAATTGGAGGTGGCGTAGCGTGTTTTGTGCCAGTATCAGCGCTGCGTGTGCGTCGCATGCAGCATGGTTCGCCGCTGGCCGGCACACTCGAAATGTGGGTCACCGGCCGTCGTTTTCGGCACAGAGGTTCGCAGGCCGTCGCCCTGAGTGCCTGAGCTGGGGCTCAACCGGTCACTATGCTTCAGTGCAAGCGGCGTGCCAACTTTATCCGCGGTGACACCGACAAGCCGACCCCCCCTTTTTTTCGCTCCCGCCGTTATGCCGTCGTACAACCGGTCCCGTATCTAGTGCGCGTGCAAATATTTTTTATAAGATTTTTATATAGAGGATTTTTGCCGAAGACTGCAAAAAAGGCTGTCTTCATGATAAGGGGGATAAGATGAGGGAGATGAGATATTGGACTGAAAGCTTATTGAAAGAAGATTTTTGCAGTCATTGGTAATGAATCATTACTAACCTAGTGAACTATCACAATGCTAACGAGTCAATTTGTATATACGTCATGCATTTGTATGATAAAGATAACTACATTATACATATAATCCCTCATATTATGTATCCATCTAACACGTCAACCTGCTCATCTGTTTATGTGCGCTTTATTAATAAAGTGATTATAAAAATGAATTCTCAATTACTCTTATTGCTTCTCAACGCAGCGTTGACGATGAATTTCGATTCCGAGTTTTCCGTTGGTTGGCAAAAGGTATACTACCTTTCATGCCATATATGCTAATCAAACCCACGTAAAGGCTATAAAATGGCGAAATTTTCATGGCTTCTACGCGTGCTGGTGCGGAGCGCGATTAGAGACAGTGAGAAAGTGCATGACAGACGGACCTGCGCAGCATAGGCTCAGTCCATAGCGCTCAAACGCTGGCGCATGACTCTCGACGGCTGGCGCATTCACGTGTCCGAGGGCGGTACGTGGTTATCTATGGTATCGATAATATTAGTGAAAGCCGTTACGGTCACTATGCCTCCACCGTCAGCGACTGGCCGGCTGCAGTGGTCACTGGGGAGTCAGATCAAAAACAAATGCTGACGTTGCAATCCTCCAGCGTCATTTTACGGTCACTTGACGCTAGGACGTCTGCTATGTACGGAGCCATACGAGCCGTTGGCTGGCTTGACGGCGAGCGAAGGTCCATCGCATTGACATTCGAACGGGTGGTCACTCGCCCTGGTCGAGTCGTTGATCTCTCGCTTCTCATGGTTCGTGCTGATCGTGGAGGGAATTTGAGGGATCAACGTACAATATTTTTGAAGCAAGCTTAGACCCACTGCTTCATGTATGATACTGTGGGTTCCAAGCTTGCTGCTTCAGTTATGAAGCAGCAAGCTTTAAGCTCCTGGGCTGTCCACAAGAGCCTAAAGACTGCTGATTCGTACCTGAAGCAGCTACTTGGAACTTGAAGCTCCAACCGTTGCGCATCGAGCTTCAACTTGCAGCTCTAATTGAGCTAAATGAAATACATATAAGTGTATGTTACGTGTCATATAAGTGTATATTACATGTAATATAAGTGTAGGTTACATGCCATATAAAAGTAAGATACTTAAATGGCTCAAAGGCAGCATACACGCTCGCAGGCATAGTCGAGATAACAGCATAGATAGGTCCGCACGGCCCGTACTATGTCATCAACGACGTTTGAAGCGCTGAAAACTATCCAGGAGTGCAATATTTGACAATGTTTGAGCAATCTTGCCTTCCACACCCGTATTTTCACACCCCTTCGAGTAACAGAATGAGAATCGATACTTGTGAAAACGTGTGATAATTGAGAGTGATATCACTATCGAATCGGAGTGCACGAGAGAAATAGCTTGGTTTACTTGAGTATAACATGTCTGCATACCTATTGACTCTCGTCCACTTTCGAGAATGCCGCTCTTCCTTGGCTGACCTCTTGAAATGAAGGATTTTATCAGTGCACAAACATGTTATATTGAGGTAAATCGAGTTTTTTCTCTACTGCCCTCCCATTCGATAGTGCTATCACTCTCAATTATCACACGTTTTCACAAGTATCGATTCTCGTTATGTTACTCGAAGGGGTGTGAAAATACGGGCGTGGAAGGCAAGATTGCTCGAACATTATCAAATATTGTCATCCTGGACAGTTTTCAGCGCTTCAAACGTCGCTGACGACATAGTACGCGACGTGCGGACCTATCTATGCTGTTATCTCGACTATGCTTGCGAGCGTGTATGCTGCCTTTAAGTATCTTACACTTTATATTACATGTAACATGTTTTCATTCTTCTGAGTGGGACCACGACTCAGTCGTGAAGCTGTATAGTGTTCACAAGCCACGATTAACCCGTGTACAAGCAAGTGGAATATCAGCCTGTTAACCTTTTAAACACTTACCCTGTCGAACACAACGATTATGTTGGTAATTTCATTCTAGATCAGAAATGCTGGCCCTGGAAAGTCGCGAAATTTCGCAAATCAGCTGGCTTGGGTCAAAAGCCCCAACTTGCTCACTGGATTCCAAGCCTACCTTTCACAACCGCAACTTAATTGCTACAAGGCGGGAAATCATATGCGAGAACCACGAGATGCTAGAAACATCGTGTTAAAGGCAGGGTTCCCGATTGAAACAGTTTTTGAGCTTTCTTCATGAAAATGTAGGTCTGCTAAATACAAAAGTAAACATAAGTGAGAAAAAGTGAAAATTTGCAAGAAAAACGCAAAAACAAGCCAGGACGGCTTCATACAGGTGTCGACCAGACCCCTTTAACAAAATTCTCATGAATAATCACTCCATCCGTCATTAATTTAGCGCTCAAAGTAGTCAGTGATCTCTTAAAGTGCCCATCAATTACTTTAGAAATAAAATAGAAGGCGGCAGAACAGGCTTTCATAGAAATCTCGATAATTGAAGGCGGGAGGACACCAAGCAGTAACTTGTTCCTGAGCGCTTTTTCTCCAATTTTTTTCTTATTTTCTTTTTTTGTGATGGCAGGATCTGCCTTTCCATGAAGATAGCACAACAACCGACATTATGGAGAAAATTGCCCTCAATTACTCATTGCATTCGTCAAGCTACTCGCCAAGTGCGCCTCGGACGCTCTTAACTTGCTTGCAACAACACCTCAAGTTACTCGCTGCTTTGAGGCAAGTTATCTGGTGCCTTCAGATGACCTACTATAAAGCCTCGAGTAAGTTACCCTGCGAAACCTGAGCACGTCCACCTCATAAACTAGCAGAGCCGCTGCCACCTCTACAGCCACCATCGCTCTTCCGATTCCACGCACTCCAGAGCCAAACCAAGGAGAAGAAGCCGCAGAGCCAAGTTAGAAAAGAGGTGAGAAAGACCGAATTGAGTGGGAAGCGAAGAGTTAGCTGGGATCAGTGGCTACACGCCCGTTACGAATGTATTTCGCGGAATACGGATACAAGCTGACGATAAATGGGGAAAATGAGGCCATGTGTACATTCTGCGGCATTGGAAGACACCACTCGATGAATGTGGAATGGTCCGTTATGTCTATCAAAGAAGAAGACTGGTAGAGCGATTCGGATGGCCACCACGTGTCTCAAGGTGACTGCAGAGTGCATTGCCTCGCGGTGTCATGCTATTACTGTGAAAGCACTTGGCCTCGCACGGCGATCTGTGCTCTCATTGAAGAGCGAGCCGCGCAGGAGGCGTGCCCGGTCTAAAATTTGAAAAAAAAATCGTCTGAAATTCACCGACGCAAGCATGTATGGTTTCCGTTTTCGATTTAGTCTGACGCATGGACGAGGCGGATGGCCGTGCGGGGTTGGCGGCCTCACTGGAGAATGGGGTTTCGATTCGCGCAGGGTTATCTACCGTCGCAGCCGCGTTCATTCATCAGACTAAAATTATTACTCGAACGCTACAGGGTGCACCGTAATTATGGGCGCGCAGGTATCGGAGTGATTTTCAAACACAGCCGGATTCCAGCCATAACAAGCATGGATAAGTTTATAAATATTGTTGTAAACACAAAACAATAAAAATTTCGCTATCTTCTCGAATACAGGTGAGAAGTTCGCTTGGAAAAACATGGCAGCATTCTCGGAGGTTGTCATCACCCATTTCATCCCAGTATTTCCGAAAAAAGTTTTCAGAGAGTTCAATTTTGTGGAACGAGATCCAGAGACCTTTGATCCGGTCATATATCGCATTGAGTAGTCAAAAAGACCCAGGTCCGTTAAGCAATATCGTCAATCTTTCTGCAAACAGAAGTTGGAATGCTCGTGACAGCACCACTCTTGAACGGATTTCTTATGTGCTCGCTAGAAGTCTTCTAGGAAGCAGTAGGGTCTGCTGGCGATGTGAGAGAATAACCAGGGCTCCGAAATATCTTTGTGGACTGTTTGCTTGTGAACACCCGCGTCAACTTGGACACCAGAATCCATGGGAAAAACTGTCGCTCGTGATTGGTTCCAGAACAATGTCAGAAATGGGATGAGCAGTGGTTTGTACTTGCCATACATATAGCTGCCACGACGCTTCTCGTAACAACACGATCTTTCTGGAGATCGGCTCCATCGTGAGGATTTCCTGATCTGAGAAGACAATGGCACGCAAAGGCATTGTGTCTTTCTCAACTCTTTGCAGCTTGTGGTCTGCAGTGAGAAATAGAGATCTTTCTAAACGATTTTAACAAAGGTTCAACACCTTTCTAATAATTCTCAACGTGCTTTTCGACGTGAAATTCGTCTCTCTAGCAATTTTCCTCGTTCATCGTCGCGGATTCCAATTGATTCGGCTTTGAATCCTTCTAACATTGATGGAGATGAGAACACTGACTTTTCAACTTCTGAAGACTCTGATCAAGAGCATAGCAAGCTGAGCGATATAGCTGTTTTGCTTTTGAACTGTTCTTGCTTGGAAGAAGAGCGAATCGGCGATGCTTCTTGAAGTGTGTTCTCCATTGCGCATTTCGATGATGGCACAGTGCATCGGATGAGCATTATGATGTTCTCGAGAACAATATCGACAAAGTAGTGATGAAAAAACGGAGCTAACATATAAAAGCACACAATAATTTGAAAAGAGAGGAAATCGGTCGTCGAAATCCCCGTTGGAGGTAAAGTGAAGTGGTGCGCCCGTAATTTTGGAACACCCTGTACATAATGAGCCTTAAAGGCAGTGTCCACGATAAAAACCATGTCTGATTTTTTGGTGGAGATTGGCAGCTACGGAGCCTAGCGCAACCATAACGTTGAAAAAACCAAGAAAAATGAGCTCGGAACGGTCCCCTACGGCCCCAAAGTTGGACACTCGTCAGCTCGTCACACCTCAGATGCACTTTCCACGCCCACCGACGTGAACAAATGAATGCTCGAGATTGTGAGATGAGCGACGGTTTCCGATCAATAGCCCCGTTTTTCCTTTCGATCTCAACTTCTCTCTTTACTCAGTTCAGCTCGCATACATCGGCTGCAAAAGACGGAAGTTACGAGCCTCGAACAACTCGTCCACCATGCTTCCCTAGCTCAATTTTCGAGGGACCATATCTCCGTTCGTAGAAAGTTTTGTACGATTCCAAAAACACCATGGGAATCAGAATGGGACCATCTTCAAGATAAGCGGAGAAGCAGAAAAACGATTCTTATCGTGAACACTGCCTTTAAGTATATTCGCGTAGTAAGCTACCAGTAGGTGTTTGCTCCAAGCCAAATGAAGAAACCCAGTTTTATCGAAGCCCAATCCACCACTCAGAGGAAAGGACACAAAATGGAGGGACAGAATTAACCAAGAAGAGGTTAGCATGTGAAGAGAAAAAGAAACAAAGAGGGGACTCCCCCCATTGTTCCGGAAAACTCTAAGCAGACAGGAAGTAGCCTTGCCGCGCTCCATTGAGAAGTGCTGCGGGCGGGACTGCCGCGGGCGGTAACGCTCGTGTCGAGTAGTAGCATGATAGAAGCGATTAGTCTATTCGAAGCGACTAGGCCGTAATCTTCCGTCAAGGCATAGGGTATTCGGTTCCAAATTGCAGACCTCACATACCTTTCGCGTGAATTTTCATTGTTTGCTCCACTATAATATGTATGACCTGCATCCTTCTTGAATTCTTGGAATTCTTCACGTTCACCATTCTTGCGTTTCGGTCAGTTTCAGTGGATTTTTTTTTATGCGGAGTACATCAAAACACATGCGAATAACATCATTACCATTAACGGAAGGTCCACAAAACATTTCCTAACTTCAATAGAAATTATCGGAAAACAAGTAAACGTGTACTAGATCGACTGCTTCTACTAATTTTCATGTATCTGTCCGATTGAAAATTAGATATAGTTGCGAAAACTGTGTTTTCTATTCCCGCCGTGCCGCCCGTAGTTGTCCTTGTTTTTTAAGCAAAGTTCCGCCCTCCCGAACGACTTCAAACTACTTGAAGAAGCTATGTGAAGTCGCGGCACCAAGCGATTGCAGATCGCAGCAGTATCATTGGTCGCTTCGATTTCATGAAGCGACCAGCTATGAAGGGGCTTTACCCAAGATTGAGGCTCACTGTAGATGGAGGCAAGAGTAGCTGCCGTCGAGCAATCGCGAACTGAATCACCTCGACGACGCATCCAAACTAGACAAGAAATATCGAGGGTGACTACTCGCTTATTCTCCTCTCTACTCGACGGCCCGAAACAGCGCATCGGCCTTAACATCAAACGTAGCAGAAGCATATCAGAGATACGCCATCAAAGGCATGAGTCGAGCAGTGGCATTTCCAGCGCAAAAGAGAACAGGGCACATTTTCCAGCGCGGACGGTATCTCTAGCATAGGAAACAAGTACCCTTTATTAGCAATATTTCTTACAGTGGAACGCTGGAAGTCACTAAGAAGAAGATGAAAAGTTGCTGGAAAACTAATCTATTTCTGAAATCACCAGGCATCCGCGCCATAGAATTCCCCGATTTCGTTCGTCAAAGCCGCGGTCGAGCGCTGAAGTCGAACCGGAGAAGAGAGGAAGCAAGCGAACTAATGAAATCGTTAGCAAGAGGAAGCAAATGAACTAATGAAATCGTTAGCAAGAGGAAGCAAATGACCTAGTGAAATCGTTAACAATCTTCATACGACTAAGGATGATGACTTCCAGTGCCACCGCACCTCATTGTCGCAAGCTGTCACTATTTTTTGATCAAAGTAAACTTTTGGACTTCTCCACTGGTTATGTTCTTATTATGGTGGACTGTTTGCATTACATCGACCTAAATGTGCTGTATGAATTGTATGTTCTATCTTGAACAATACTAAATGTTTGTCAAGAATGAAGCCTGTGATTGCCTTCCAAAATGAGGGGTCTTTGTTACAGATTGAAAATTAAAATTTTTGTCTGGCTTGATTCGTTCTCGTAAAAACAAAGTGATGCAAAAAAAAAGTTGCGTGATGTGTGTCACAGTCGCCAAGTTGTCTTCCAGTTTGCGACCAAATAACCAGATATTTTCAAATCAGATATGTCAGCGCATACTCTTTTGGTTACTGTGCTTGCAATCCAAGAGCCTTGTCTGCAGGTCTTCATTTCCAACAAGACATAGTCGACGCTCCCAAGACGTCCATTTTGAAACCAATATATCGCCGCTCATGTAACCTCCATTTCCCTGCTACTCGCACTTTTCTGGATCACTATCATAGAAGCGGTGTGGTTTTGAGAATGATTTCTCTATTTTCGTAGTAGAAATTTCGGAAAAACAATCGCTTCGCACCTACGATTGTGATAATAGAAGTGCGAAAAGCGGGGAAATGAATGTTACTTCTTGCTCTGACAATTTTTCGTGATTTGGCAATCGATAAAAATAAATCATGAAAGTTTATTTCCGTATTTTTTATTCACTTTAAAAATGGATCGACGTTCTCCAGAGGAACGCTCTCGTGATTAACATCTCTTCTCTTTCTGAATGGACAACAAAAGCCGAAGTTCTTGAAGCAACAGCCGCCGCCTAAATGATCTTGCTACATAAACAATTCGAAGACGCTTACAGATTGGCAAGCAGAACTTGTGAGGGGCATGAGAACTAAACTCACCAGGACAATCACAGCCGGCTTCAACGTAAGTGACAGAAATCACAACACAGAGAAGTGCGATGAACAGCCCGAGCTTGAGCATTTTCTTCTGGTTGTCCGCATCTCCGTCGGATCCTTTTATATTGTTACGCCTCAATGTCAACACATTTGACAACAAACATTAGAGTTCATATGATGAAATCAGCTGTTATCAACATGGAATGAGTAAGCCTTTCATTGTAAGCACGGAAATCCAAACAGTGTTCGTCGGTCAACAACTTTAAGGGCCAGTCAAATGTGGGCTTAGATAAAGGTCAGTGATGCGAGAGCAAACATTTTAAAGCCATCATGCAAGTACAGGCGAAATTGGAAATAACCATGAGACATAGTCAAACTATCACTAGCGTTAACACGTCAACGTTATAGCATACAGCCCTGCTCCACACCGTTTGCACTATTTGGGTACGGTGACTTAGTCACGATGCATATTACATTCCAAGTTTCAATTTCTGTAGCATCAGCTAGAGGGCGAAAACTCTTTATCAGCCGAACGGCACACACGACGTCAATGAAGTCGCTGAACTTAATGCTCAAAGCAAGAATGGGAATCGAATGCGAAGAGGGCAAAAGTAGTTAGCAACACGTAAAGTACCTGAAGAAAACTCCAAAAATATGAATGGAAACACGAACAATAGAGCGAAAAGCCGACCAATACATTGGTGTACTATTTTCAGGCGTAATTTAGATATTATGTAAAATTTTCGTAAGATTTTTACCTGGACTTTGCGAATCTCACAAGGGAAGTGTTAAGAGTGGTGAACGCATCTGTGAAAACGACCAGTATCGTTAGTATCTCTTCTGGCTCAATAGTAGAAAATGCGCAGTATCCCGCCCCAAGCTGCAGATTCGAACAAGTTATGAGTATTTTTTAAGCCTCGCGAAAAGGCAAGGGCACCACCCATCAGGCCTTTTTTTGCGAGTTTCAAAAAATTTACTCGGATTCAGCCCAAAACTAGTATGTAGGGGTAATCTAGGGTGGTGAACACGAATCTGGAGCCCATTTGTCGAAGTTTCGAGGTTTACTGTAGGATACGGTAGGTAACATGCCATACGGAGGGTAAATTCGTATTCTCCACCCCGAATAACCCCCGTAGACAATTTTCGAGTAAAATCTGAGGTTTTGACCAAACTACCGTATACCCACTGTAATCTACCGTATTCGCAAAAAATCGGTAAAGGACTTCAGATTCGTGTTCAGCACTCTAAATAACCAGAAGAATAATTTGAGGATTATCTACCGTAGCACTCCAAAAATCTCGAAAGTGGCGTTTTTCCCTCGAAATTTTCCCAGGTTGGGAAGCTCTGAACGATATTAGCAGAAAACTTTGGGAAATCGACTAATAAACTACAGATTCGTAATCAGCGCCCCCAAAAACCATTCTGGGAGAATTTCAAGTCAAATCTGGAACATTTTTCTAAAACGCTTCCGAAACCCTCCGATCGATATAAATATTCGCCCAACCGAAAATCCTTGCAAGTCCAGAATACTGTCGGTCTGGGCAAAGTATGGAAAATGCGCCTCCACCCAAAGTTTGCTCAGGAGGGTAGTTTTCGGCGCTGAACACATTTATGGGGTCTGTTTCCGAATTTTCGAAAGATTAATGCCCTTTTTGGAGGGTACAAAAAGCACAAGAAACGACATTTTTAGGCTTGTAACTTCTTGGAACTTGCAGCTCGGGGCTGGATACTGCACAGTTTTACTATTGAGCCACTAGAGATACTAACGATACTAGTCGTTTTGGCAGATGTGTTTACCACTCTGAACACTTCCCTTGTCAGTTGAGGAAAAATCGGCATTGGAAGTGGCAGAAAGATGGGAGTGAAATTCGTGTCTTTCCAACCTATTTTTAGGACAGTAGATTTCTTCTAGCTTTGTAAAAAGTAATCTTTATTTAAGTACGAAAAAATCCAAAATTTCTAAAACTTCATGGATAACTCAGACGAGGTTTGAACATTTATCTTTGTATACAAGCGGATACTTTTTCTCGAAGCGAGCTGTCCTAAATAGGGTAAAACACTCTGGTTACCATTCCATCTAGGTTTCGATGCAAATTGCTTCATCGTGAATGACTGAAGAGATCAGAACCTGCATTACAGTGTGCTAATAAATCTGAGGTGACAGTAAGGGGATCTAACAAAGAGTCAGTAAATGATCTGGCAGAGAAGATGTGAAGAGTGTGAAGAGAAAGTTTGACAGCTATAAAAAACTTCGGTGGACCTTTTCTCGGAAGCTGTAAATTTTCCCGTGAATCATACACTACTTCCATGTTCTCTATTAGCTCGCCGTTTAGTCGCGTTCTGAAACCTCTCCTGGTGTCAAATTTGCATACAAAAGCTGGCGGTTATCTCTCGTTGAAAAGCCCAATCACCACCACCCCAGATGTAAACTATTCATGCGAAGGCATCAGTGTAAAGTTGGCGTCTGAATTCATTCTAGGTAAATGCTTGCAAGCTGCTGTCTGACATAGAGCCATTTCCTCGATCAAACACAGCACATAGCTTTGAAAATAGGCTCATCTGAGTCCAACTGATTTTATATTATCTGAAAAAAAAACACTCTAGAGGTCATCTGACTCGGATTGGGAACTAGCGCTCTTGCCGCTCTGCGCTCCTCTTTGCTGGTGGGCTTCCGTGCACGTATATCCCAGCCAGGGATGTGCGTAATTACGACTAACGACTAAAGAATTTAACGACTAACGGACTTTTTGGGCGTTACGACTAACGACTATCGAAATTAAAAACATTTTCGTAAGCAATCCCAGAATTAGTTAGATAGTCAATAGTCCTTCAAATCGCGCTCCAACCGAAGGCTTACAGCAGGATTGATACATATTGCCCTGTTGTTTATTCTAGGTGAATGGTACAAAATAACCATAGCCTTCAGTATTTATTATTTCCAATGAATCTGCTAAGCAGTTCTGGGACCCCCACATCAAAACTCCCACCGAACATTGCGCAAAGTTAGGCGCAGCATTTATGCGACTTCGTGTCGGTCGCGCTGCTTTATGGCTCCGGCACTGACCGGCTCCAGCGGAAACTTTGCAGAGGGCACTAACAGAGGTGATATTTTAATTATGTAAGTGTATGATGGCTTGCACCTTGAACTAGGTTCTCTAACAAGGAATGAATTGTTTCTTTAATGGCCATGGATGTTTCCGAAAATTTTTATCTTTTCATGCCTTCCTTTTTTTATATTCTTTAGGGTTTCTCAGCCTCAAATGTGCTTGTTTTCAAAGCTTAGATTTTTAACGACTAAAGATTAACGACTAACGACTAACGAGGGTTATGGCCGGTTGAACGACTAACGACTAACGAATTAAAAATTTTCAATTACGCACATCCCTGAGTACCATGCTATTTAAATGGCAAAACCTAACTTAATATTTCGAAAATCGACAAATGGACATCGAATTCGTATTCAGCACCCCGCATAGAAATTTTGAATCGAATCTGAGACTTTGACCGTTCTACTTTATACCCGCCGTAATCTACCGTAAACTATCAAAAATCGATAAATTGACATCAGATTCGTGTTGCGCACTCCAAATATCCTCTAGAGGAACGATTTGAGCCACATCTGTCGTTACATTCCGGAAATCGTCAAGTCGATTTTGCCTTCAGATTTACCACCGGAGGGAAGCTTTGAACGAAGTTAGTCGAAAACTCTGGAAGAACGACAAACAAACCTCAGATTCGTGATTAGCACCCCAAATAACCTCCCTGGGACGATTTTAGGTCAAATCCGGAACGTTCTTCTTCAACGCTTCCACAGCCCTCTAATTGGTGCAAAGAAACGCGCAACCGAAAATCCGTACAAGTCCAAAATGCTGTCAGTCTGCGCAAAGGTCGGAAAATGTAGTTTCACTCAAGCTTTGCCTAAGGGAGTTGTTTTGGACCCTGAGCATGATTATGAGGTCCGTTTTCGGGTTTTCGAATTATTACTGTCCTTTTTGGAAGGTACAATAGGTACAAAAATCAGAGAAAAATAGCCTATAATTTTTTCAGAAAGATTCTGGGCAGTTGCGAAGGTTTTGGCCGAGATATAGCCGAGAACTAGCCCACCAGCGAGAAGCTCCGCAGCGGCTCATGGTTGGCTATTTCGCGGCTATATCTCGGTCATTTCTCGGATATTTCGCGGCCAATGCTAGGCCAAAAGCACGTTGTCCGCGAAGTAGCCGAGAATTAACCCACCAGGAGCCGCTGCGGAGCCGATTCTAGGCTATTCCTCGGCTGCTTCCCGGCAACTGGTGGTCTTCACACAGACACGAATCTGGAAATGAGATCTTTACTCACAATCACAGGCAGCGTCAACGTCAATCATCACTATTGTAATGTATTCTATAAGAAGACGTCCAAAGACATATTTGGGGTCTCTTCGCGTCGGTTTTCAAAACCCACGAAGGAAGCCAAACATCAGATATCATTTCTGGTAGAGCGGCAACGCAGGGCTTACATCCATCAATGCTAGGGCTGTGCGAAAATCTTTTCCTTAATTTTCGGAAACGGATGAAAAATGCTCAAAACGCAGGGAACGGAAAACGGAAACGGAACAGACCAAAAATTTTGTGGATTTTCTCATTTCCACGTTTCGTCGCTATTCATGGCTTGCAGATCTCATTCGATAGCCTACGGTTATAATCAGAGGTAAACAGATATGAACATGATAAAATGTAGGAAGTAAGGTGCAAAACTAGTTGGGGGGCATTCAGGGTTCAATTTCCAAAAGTATAGCTTCCTGGCAAAAGTAATGATTTGGCAATGTTATAACTACAAGAAATATAGAAGTTGACAAAATAAAATAAAAAAAAAACGTCTCGAAATATCTTTGAAAATGATTTGGCACAAAATAACTAGAACTAATGAAAAACTGGGAAATGTAGTGAAATAACCAAAAACGGATTTGGCGGTCATTCATAGGCCAACTTTTGATAAGTAGTGACTGACGTGGGATTAAATCTTACAAGCTTCTCCGTTAAACTTATCAAAGCGAAATCAAGCGCGCATCGGATTTGAGCATTACGTTCACATAGCTTGACCCACCCTGATTTCCGTATTACATCTTCAATGAAACGTTTTACGGTTTCCGTTGCGCGCTTGATTTCGCTTTGATAAGTTTAACGGAGAAGCTTGTAAAATTTAATCCCTCGTCAGTCACTTCTTATCAAAAGTTGGCCTATGAATGACCGCCAAATCCGGTTTTGGTTATTTCTTTACATTTCCCAGTTTTTCATTAGTTCTGGTTATTTTGTGCCAAATCATTTTCAAAGATATTTCAAGACGTTTTTTTTATTTTATTCTGTCAACTTCTATATTTCTTGTAGTTATAACATTGCCAAATCACTACTTTTGCCAGGAAGCTAAACTTTTGGAAATTTCATATATTTTTACCAAAGGTCCCCTTTCTGACCTCATTTTTTGCTTAGCGATTCCCACTCTGGAGAGGAAAAACCGTTTATGAAAGCTTTACCCCGTAAATAATTAAATCATTACCGATCGGTGTGGTCGGACGACTATAACTCCTAAAAATTGTGACCCGCAGACATAAAAAAGGACCCATTCTTTCCTACTGAGATCCCGCACACTTTCTGCGGCGTCTTGCGCACTTCCACTGGGGGCCCGCACACTTTGTACGGCATCCTGCGCACTCCTCAAATCCTATTCACAACAACAGTCTCAAAGAGGAAACAATCCTGGGCGGAAGACTATCATTGGCTGTGTTGATTTTCATTAGTTCATTTTCAAAGTTCAGTGAGCGTCGGATGGTTAACAATAACATGTTTACATGTTTTTACCCGTTTTGACCCTCAATTTTGAGGTTCCGCTAAAATTGAGCTTTCAGCTCCAAGATTTTATTGGAGCTAGCTGCATCCACTTCCCGCCTTCTGCCAAAAAATTTACTTCCTAGCTAAATTTTAAGTGTTGCAACAAGATCGTGAATGCCGTCTGAAAAAAAAGAGAGATGAACCGTTTTTCGACCAAAATCACGTGGTTTTCGCCATTTTTCTCGAGCGCCAAGAGAACATTCCACAAGGATCATCCCTGTTGTGATCCTAGCGGGACTCTGAGAGTTTTGGCCGCGAAATAGCTGGGAAATAGGCCACCAGGCTCCGCAGCGGCTCCTGGTGGGCTATTTCCAGGCTATTCCGCTGCTATTTCTCGGCTTCTCATGGAACGGACCAGAAGCAGCCGAGAAATAGCCAAGATATAACCGAGGAACATTCAGAAATAATCAAAATTAACCAAGACGCAACTGTCGCCGGCTCGACGAGCCACCGTGTGGGGCCGCCAGCGGTTGGGCGGGGCTTCCAGAGGTTGAACGAGGTCCACGAACCTCAAACTTGAGTAATTGAACCGACGGAGGTGCTGACATCTGAATTATGCCTCTGGAATGCTCCGTATATCTGCCTGGAGAGCATTATTTCTCGGCTATTTAGCGGCGAGATTCATTCGGCGGCTATTTTGCGGCGAGCATTATTTAGTGGCTGTTTAGCGGCTATTACGCGGCAAGCAGGCATTTCGCGGCTATTTCTCGGTCAAAACTCTCAGAGGAGGTGGGGGTGACCCCACCACCACTGCTCGCAGTGGGGTCCACCACACTGCAAACCGTGGGTAGATGGGCCCATACTTGGGCACCCCCTCCCCCCCCCCCCGAGCCGTGGGGATATCCCCTCGGCGACAAAAATTATCCTCCGGAATCCGGTGTATCTTCTGGAAAGTGACTAAGGCCACCTTCCAGGTCCGGCTCCGAAGAGCCGACTGAGGCACACGGTAAGATGAGGAGCCTTTTATACCAGCAACATTGTTAATACCTTTGTCTTAACATGTCTATGTTCATACGCGTCTTGACTTAGTACACAAGAAACAGGTTTTAACTTGCCTCAACAGGCCAGAGCGCAACTTGGATAATAACAGGAGCCGAGAAACAACAGGATAATTCCTGAGTGAGAATTTTGTGCCGGAGACAAATTATAATCGTCTCTTTCTGCGGCGTCCAGCGCACTCCTCAAATCCTATTTACACCAACCATCTCAAAGAGAGAACAATCTTGGCCGGAATCCTATCATTAGCTGTGTTGATTTTCAATAGTTCATTTTCGAAGTTCAGGGAACGTCGGATGGTTTGCAATAACATGCTTACATGTTTTTACCCGTCTTAAACCTCAATATTGAGGTTCCGCTAAAATTGAGTTTTCAATTCCAAAATTGAATAGGAGCTAGCTGCATCCATTTCTAGCCTCCTGCCAAAAAATTAGCTTCCTCGCTCAATTTTAAGTACTGCAACAAGATCGTGAACGCCGTCTGAAAAAAAAGGAGATTAACAGTTTTTCGACCAAAATCACGTGGTTTTCGCCATTTTTCTCGAGCGCGAAGGAACCATTTTAAACCATCTTTGGGTGTATACCCCAACTTTTTACGCTCTTTCCAATGAAGACAAAACCGCATTTCCACATTCACTCCGAACGCCGATTTCGTAATCGCAGAGTTACGCGTGGGCGAGTTAAAGCCAAATCTGGTGCGCGCTTCGCGCGCACCACAATTAAAAAATGAATGGTCCCTTTTTCAGGAATCGGAGTAGCCCGAGCAAACTTTCCATGGGAGTTTCCATGAAAACAATAACTTATAACGCTATCAGGCATCTGATATCACCAGAAATTTTCTTTTTCATGCACGAATCGTTTCATTTTTTCGAGTGGCCCCCCTTAACTAGTATTGCACCAGAAGTAATCGTAGGGTCCGTACCTTGTCTGGGAACTGAATGTGAAACCATCAATATTGACAATGGCTTGAATCATTCTTAAATGCATGCCAATTTCGACAGATAACTCCATGTTCCACTAAGAAGAAACATTCTGGTAGTCAGAGGAGAAAATAAGAGAAATATAAGGCGTGCATACTATAAAACACGCCGATATCCTGCTATCATCCGAGCTTATGAGCGTCCCATTGGGAATAGATCCATGATGCTTCAGAACCCCATCAAATTGTGTATCGAAGAGTTATTTCGGCTGACTCAATACATTGTATGTGGCTATAAAGCACCGTTCTGCAATGGTTGATCTTCGCCCGGTATGCCTACAAGAATACGCACATGTAAGGGGATGCAGTAATAATGGGTGATCAAGAAACCCAATTTTACCCGTAGTTTTTCGGAATAGGAATTAGGAAGTTTGCCATCGCATAGACGGCACATAAATCAGCTAAGCTCGACTAAGCTAAACGGAACTGGATCCAAGCGGACCACATATTTGGGGGCTATTTCACGGCTATTTCTCGGCGAGAATTATTCGGCGGCTATTTCGCGACCAGCATCATTTAGCGGCTATTTCGCGGTTATATCGCGGCCGGCGTTATTTGGCGGCTATTTAGCGGCCATTCTTCGGCCAAAACCTTTAGAGTAACAAGACGTCCAAGGACATATTTGGGGTCTCTTCGCGTCGGTTTTCAAAACCCATGAATGAAGCCAAACATCAGAAGACATTTGTGGCTGAGCCGCAACGCAGGGCTTATGTCTTTCAAGGCTATTGTTTTAGGCCAAATATCATTAAATTATACTGAGCCGTATGTAGAGTCCATGTGTATAAGAATATAAATCAAGTACGGACATCTCTGCACATGATAGAGATGTGGGAAATGATCGTAAGGAACTAGTCATTCCGTACCATGTCTGGGAGTTGAATGTAAAGCCATCAGTACTGATAATGGCTTGAATCTTCACTATATGCGTGCCGAATTCGACAGATGACTCCATGTTCCGCTGAGAAGAAACATTTTGGTAGTCAGAGGACAGAATAAGTAAAATGTCCGGCGTACATACTATGAAATAGGCCGATATCCTGATATCATCCAAGCCTATGAGCGTCCCATTGTGAATAGAATTGCGATGCTCTAAATCCCATCAAACTAAGTATCGAGCAGTCCTTTCAGCCGAACCAATACGTCGTATGTCGCTACAGAGCGCCGTCCTGCCATGGTTGATCGCCGCTCGGTATGCCTACAAAAATACGGTCATGTAAGGGGAAGCAGTAATAGCGGGAGATTGAAAAGCGGGAGATCGTTTAAGATGATCATCTATAGGTGACTTTCCATTGTGAAATGATAGGCGAGAAGGATCCAAGGCTCTCAGTGCCGAAAGAACGGTAGAAAACGAGCCAGGAGTGGCGAAATAGCGGTTGCAAACAAGCGTTTCGGTGTTCCAGAACCGCCGCGTGGTCCACTTCCGCCCCCTCGATGTGAATAAATGAACATTCAGATTACACGAATGATCAAGTCAAGGATGTGCTGATAAGTGAGCTGATCGCTTGATTGCATTGAATCATCCTTCATAGTGGTAAGTTCCTCCACGCTCAAAAATCAACGTAAACAAGGAAGGACCTATTTTGGCTAAAAAACGCGGCTTTCGCATCCTTTTCAAGCATGCCTCGCTATAAAGGGCACCAGACCTTCCGTAAACCGTGGTGATATCGGAAATGAAATTTATCGTGAACAATACCTTTAAGAAACTCGATTTTACCCGTAGCATCCAGGAGTAGGGCACCGCTGAGCAGCACTAGGAAATTCACCATCGGATAGGTCGTGCATAACAAATAAGCTCAACTAAGCTCAACTAAGCAAAGACCTGAGTAGACCAAATATTTGGCGGCTATTTTGCGGTGAGCATTATTTAGCGGCTATTTCTCAGCCATTTCTCGGCGAGCATTATTTAACGGCTATTTCGCGGCTATTACGCGGCGAACATTCATTTCACGGCTATTTCGCGGCTAACATTCATTTCACGGCTCTTTCGCGGCTATTTCTCGGTCAAATTTCTTAGAGAAGTAGTTTTCTTGTTAGGGCCTAATCATACTTCCAGCGAAGCGGGTGGTCTTTAATAAGTTTGATAAGAAATGTTGGTTTTGTTGTATGTAAATGCTATCCAGGGATGAATTCCTGAAAGTTTAGGTTCGTGGCAAAAGTAAAGATTTGGCATGGCCATTTTTTCGAAAATTTAGAAATATACTCAGTTAAAAGGGCAAGGTAAAGAAAAATGGAAAAAGTTCTGAAATATCCCTGAGAACGATTTGGCGTACAATAATTTGATTTTGGGAAATGTAGTGAAACAGTTGAAAGTATGATTTAGCAGTCGAGTTTGAACCAACTATTTACAAGAGTTGTGCGAAACGAGAGATCGCATTGTATGAGCTTATCCGTAGAACATATCAACGCAAAATCACGCGTGATAAGGCAAGCAGTAAAAGCTCGTTCGTGAGCTGGAATCCCGCGATCTTCACGTATTAAGTGAAGTAAAATCAAGTGTTTGTTCCATAACACGCGTGATTTTGCTTTGATATGTTCTATGGATAAGCACAGACAAGGCAATCTCTCGTTTTGCACAACTCTTATCAATAGTTGGTTCAAACTCGACTGCCTCATACTTTCAACTATTTCACTACATTCCCCAAAAATCAAATTATTGTACGCCAAATCGTTCTCAGGTATATTTCAGAACTTTTTCCAATTGTCTTTACCTTCCCCTTTTAACTGAGTATATTTCTAACTTTTTCGAAAAAATGGCCATGACAAATCTTTACTTTTGCCAGGAACCCAAACTTTCAGGAATTCCATTTATTTTTTCTGAAGGTTTTCTTTCTAACATGATTTATGCCTGGTGGTGTTAACTGAAAGTGAACCCACTGATGCCCTGTCCCCCTCCCCTTCTATGACGTCCTGCTCACTCCCATTAATATCCTTCTCATTACCACTGATGGCCTGCACACTTGCTAGGGCGTTCTGCGCATACCCATCTGTGTCACAAGATTGCTCATGCCAATCATTTTTTTCGGAGGGCTACCGTAACCCTCCTTCGAAAATTTTCCAAGTGTCAGCCTGGATATGAGCACATCGTAATAGCCAACAATCATGCTTGCACAATTTCGACCTCCCCAGCCACTTCTCAGCGGCTTCTCAAAGAGAGCGGTGTGCGGATCAATGCATACCGCTCCTCTGCCCTTTTATACCCCGCATGTTATTAGCGTGTGTTATCGTTCGTTATCACGTTTTGTTCAAGAGTGGTTACGGTAGCCCTGCGGAAAAATGATCGGTATGGGCGTGCTTGTATTTGGGTCCCTCACGCTTTCTACGACGTCCGGCGCACTCCTACTTGGATCCCACACACTTCCAGCAGCTTCCGGCGCACTCCCACTTGGGTCCCGCAACTTTCTATGGCGTCCGGTGCACTTCCACTTGGGTACCGCACATTTTATACAGGGCCCGGCGCAGATCTACTTGGGTCCCTCACACATCATACGGCGTCCGGCGCATTCTCATTCGGGTCCCACTTACTTTCTATGGCGTCCCGCGCACTGCTATTTGGGTCCCACACTTTTTCTACGGCGTCCTGCGCATTCCACTCGAGTCCCACACACTTTCTACGGCGTTCTGCGCACACCCATTTGGGTCCCGCAGACTTTTTACGGCGTCAGGCGCACTCCCAGTTGGGTCCCACACACTTTCTACGGCGTCTTGCGCACTCCCACTGGAGCCACATACAATTTCTACGGCGTCCTGCGCACTTCCACTTGGGTACCGCACACTTTCTACGGCGTTTGGCGCACTCTAATTTGGGTTCCGCCCACTTCCTACGGCGTCCGGCGCACTCCCACTTGCGTCCCGCACACTTTCTACGGCGTCCGGCGCACTCCCACTTGGGTCCAGCACACTTTCTACGGCGTCCGGCGCACTCTCATCTGGGTCCCGCACAGTTTCTACGGCGTTCTGCGCACGCTCATTTGGGTCCCTCACACTAGCTACGGCGTCCGGGCTTTCCCATTTGGGTCCCGCACACTTTCTACAGCGTCCGGCGCACTCTCGTTTGGGTCCCACACACTTTCTACGGCGTTCTGCGCCCACCCATTTGGGTTCCGCACACTTTCTACGGCGTCCGGCGCACTCTCACTTTGGTCCCACACATGTTCTACGGTTTCTTGAGCACTCCTGCTGGGGTCCCGCACACTATCTACGACGTTGTGTGGCGCATTTCTGAGTCACACCGTGCGGCGTTCCAAAAAGTACTTCCGAGATCCCGCCGTATTGATTGAAGCGTTGCCCCTTCGCAGGTAGCGTTCAATCCTGAGCAAAAGCCTACATATAGGCCCGTAGTAAACCCACCATTCAGTCAGGATCATCTCAATGGGCGATAAGACGAGACCCAAACGATTCAGACAGGGCTCAGACGAGTCCGAAATCGTATCGAGCGATAGATTGCAATCAAGCGGTCGGTCTTGCAAAGCCATGATGACGGGGCATGATGATACCTGTGATGACAAGAACAACCGACCATTATTCTCTACGTGGTCGTTCACGAATCGACCAACTCCATGCTCCGTTCCTCAATAAATGAAATGAAGTTTGTTTCGTGGAAGCTGATATTGATAATGATACATTGATAAGCCGAAATCTCAGCTGAATTATTTAGGTTACTCCTTTGCTCCTTAAAACAGTCTCGAGAGCACTCCAGACCTGGCACGCTGTTTCTCTCTTCTCTAGCCAAGAATTCAGTCAGATCTGACTGAATCGATTCAGTCAGATCTGACTGAGTGATTCAGCTTAACTTGTTGGTTGCCGACTTTCTCTGTTTAGCCTAGGTCGCTATCTTACAACACGTACGTCTGAAATGTGTGCGGCTCATCTGAATTCTTTTCAGAACATGGATTCAGATAGGCTGAACTGTAATTTTCGCCAGCTTTACTACGGGCCATAGTATCTGTAACGATGTTTATTTCACTAGTTCATTTTTACGAATGAATAAACGTCGGATGGTTTATAATAACATGTTTACGTGTTCTTGTCTTTTTTGACCCTGAATTTTGAGGTTCCGCAAAAATTTAGCTACCAACTACAAAATTTGACAGGAGCTAGGTGCAAACAAAACCAGCTTCTTGGCCAAAAATGAGCTCTCTAGCTCAACGATAAGTGTTCCAACAAGATCGTGAACGCCAACTGAAAAAAAAGGAGATGAACATTTTTTCGGCCAAAATGACGTGGTTTTGACACTTTTTCTCGAGTCTCAGGTAACCATTCTGGGCCATTTTTCGAACAGTTATTCAGCTTTCTCGAATATATTAAATGCAAAAAGAACGGTCTTCCTACGTTTACTGTGGACGCTGATACTAAAATCGGGGGTTGCGCGATGGCCAATCAAAGCCAAATCTGTTGAGCGCTTCGCGCTCACCACAATTATGAAGATTTTCTAAATAGACAATGACTGATAACGCTATCGGGAAACCCATATCGGAGGCAACTTTCATTTTTAGGGTTGAATCTTGGAAGGCGCCCTCCAACTAGATTTGAACTAAGATTCATAATCGCACGACAGCCTTGTCGGTTTCTTGCGTACCTTCCTCGTGGAGACGTGCATTTTGGTCCTTGTATTGCACATTCAAACCTGACTGCAACTTTCCCGAACATGTGCAAGCGCGCACTCATATTTCAATTCTGTATACTTTCTACGACGTCCTGCGCACTCCCACTGGTTTACCGTACCCTTTCTGCGATGTGGTGCGCACTCCCACTTGGGTCCCGCACACTTTCTACTGCGTTCGGCGCACTCTCATTTGGGTCCCGCACACTTTCTATGGCGTATTGCGCGCTTTCACTGAGGCCCCGCTACACTTATATGACGTAATTTAGTGCAACAAGTAATGCTACCAACAAATGCCTTGGCGGTGTGAGAGGGGAGTATGAATGCTCCAGAGACACCACTGTGGCGGGGTAGGAGGCGCGGGAGAGGCGGGAGGTCGTGTTTTTATTCATACTCACCACTTTTTCCGCGCGGGCCGCTCTGGCAGAGCGAGAGGTTGGAAGTCTGAGTAGGCGTCATTTCTGGTTCGCGAATAGTTGCAGAATTACTTCAAAATGTTTGCGCTTATGTCATCGACCAGTGTTTGGAGCGAATATAGCGTTCATAGAAGGCTGTTGAATAACAACCGTTAATTGCGTTTTTCTGTCACCATTAAGGCCTGAGTAAAACCACCATTATCGTCGAAAGAATCCTATTATCAAGCTGCCAAATATGTCATTCTCACCATGGCCCAACATAAAATGACCTAACGGACGCTTCGTATCACTAGAAGGAGATGACAAAGCGAGAAGATGAACTCAATGCGAGCGATCGAGGTAGCGAGTGATCGAATCCCTTGAAAGCACTCTTCAACTGCTTCTCCGGCGAAAACATTCAAGTCAAAGCTGTTGTCGCATGGGCAACCGCATTTGCTGTTCGGTGAGGGGGAAGGAACATGCTCTGCACAGAAGTGATTTTTTGAAACGGTGGACTCATCATTAAAATCGAAGATTGTAAGGATAAAAATTCATTGATCGAAGTTACCAGTAGTCAAATCACAGTGCAGCACCAAAAGAAAATGCATACAGATGTCAATACTCTGAATTCATGGCAGGAGTATTATTGGATCAATTGAGAATCGACCGCGTTTTCAGCTGAAGGCAGTTCTCGCCGTCAATTGTGACTAATGAGTTTAGAGCATGTAGTGGAAGATGAAGTTAGTAAATAGGTGGGAACTGGGCAATGAAGAGGAATAAAAAACATTTCTCACTATAGTCTTTTTTCAGAATCTATCAGGATAGGGGAGATAGAGGAGAATTCCCTTCAATGAAAACTGAATATTTCACAAGTAGTAATTCAATCTATCGTCTGTGTCTTTCAAATAGGAAACCGCGCTCAGCATTCGAGAGCGAAATCATTGGATCGATTGCCATCTTCCCATCGTATTCCTGCGCTCAAATGTTCCCGCCAAACAGCGTCGCGTCTTCCTGCATAAATTACACAGACCATACATTGTCAAGTCCAAACGACTTAAAAACGGTTTTCAACAATAGGGGACGCTTCCTTTGTTTATTGTCTATACCAGAAAGCTGACCTTTCTTCGAGACCTAATTTCTGTAGTACTTTTCTGGTCACAAAGTTTGCTCAAAGCTCACGATTTTCAGATTTTTTTCTGCGGCGAAAACTGCCTTCAAGGGTTCACAGTGTGAAACTGTCCACATTACTTCAGATGGTATTCAAAGGAAAACTGTCGATGGAAAACAATCAGTCAATGTAATGAAAACAGGATGACAGTAACCTCTCAACAGTACCTACATCCTTTTGAATGCAATATGAAGAGAAGTCCGAAGCATTTCTTAAGAGTTATGCTCATTTTAGATTAGTTGCAAGTGGTCGAGGTGTAGTAGAGACAGGCATGCAACAGAACCGCTCGCTTTTAATGAAACTCGGATTAAAGACACTATCAAAAAATGCCTTAGACCTGAAGTTATTCATCATCGCCACATTGGTGACACATGAGATCGAATATAAACAAATTCTGCAGACAAGAGCTTAAATAACTGGTGTGTTTTACTCGACCTCTTCAGCTCACCACTCATATGTCTGGGTGTTATAAAATAATTTAATGTTAGTATTGAAAAATTCTATCGTTCATCATTTCATGAGACTTATGCTTGATGGCTTTGCGATTGTCTTCGGGGCTGTTGGAAGAACGCATCAACTGTTAAGGAGTATTGCAACAGGTTCTGGTACTCGCGCATGTTTTGCGCCTCCATTTCTTCAATCAATGAGATCTCCTCGTTGCTACGTCGAAGTGCTGAACGTGAACGAATCTGATAGACAGAAAGAAAAGCGATGCATTAATGGTTAATATTGGTTGATCTGGGGCGGCGGAGTCAAGGTGCGCGACACAGCAAGCTCCGCCGCCTCAGCATGTTCTTTACGCGCGCTTGTGCGTTGTAAGTGCACCCAACACCTGCCGCCAAATAAATGGGGTGGGATTCATAGAACGTATCGTTGGTGTCTCACAGGAAGATAGCTGCGTTCAGCAGTCAGGCGCGAAGTCGTTCGATCAATAGCTACTTTCCATTTGTTTTCCCGCGCGCAGTTTTTCCCGCCAAGCAGCGTCGCGGCGATCCCTCATCCAGTGATTGACGATATATCGTCGGTGTCTCACAGGAAGATAGCCGGGCTCAGCAGTTGGGCGCAAATTCGTTCGATCAATAGCCATTCTCCCTTCGTTTGCACGCGCGCAGTTTTCCCGCTAAGCAGCGTCGCGATGATCCCTCATCCAGTGACTGACGATACACGTTCCAACCATGGATTTCGGTCGATCGATTTGTATTAAACGTTTCCATCCTCGGTACACAAACCATGTAGAGTTCGCGCAAAAATTTTAGTCTGATTAATAAACGGGGCTTAGACGGTAGATCACCCCGCGCGAATCGAAACCCCATTCTCCAGTGAGGCCGCCAACCCCGCGCCAGCCGACTGGTCCATGCGTCAGACTAAACCGTAAACTGAAACCATACAATGTGGTTCGCGTTTTGTAGATATCTTCCCTGTATGCCACCCCAGGTGCGGGGTCGCATGCAGCCAAGCTACACCTGGCCGTCCGTAGTAAGTCTGCGGTAAAGTCAACAATAACTACTGTAAGTAACTCCCTAGGGTGCAGAGGTGAGCTCACCCGGTTTCAGCGTCAGGAAGGTCTCCACAATGTTGTTGAGAATGGGATCGAGTTTGATGCTCATAATAGTACATCGACACTGAAATTGAAACTTTTAAACATAGAAAAGCGTCCTTGCTTCCTTTTCTCACGTAGCTGCACGTGCGAGGTATCGACAGCCACCAGCGCTTTTGCTGTGCCACCCTCCAACGCTCCAAAGCTTATCCTGTCATTGAGTCCAAAAGTAAAAAAAGGCGCTCCAAAACCAGTGGTTGTTGTAGGCAGGCGGTCCCATAACGAGGCCCAGAACGGCACTACTTTCTCTTGCCCATTGTGTTATTTGTATTGAGCATTTTTTTTTCTTATCACGCTTCTGATGCATCAGTTGTTATTTAAAGCATGTCCCCAAACTTTAAAGCCGTATACCCTTTTGTCTCTGTCTATTTTCCTTTTGTTTCATACACATAGCTGCTATCATTGTGTTGGGTATGTCCTTTTTTACGCACCGATCTGTCACAATCACCGCAATTTGACATTCCGTTTATAAGTACGTTGTGTATCACGTTTCCTCACTCATCCATTGACTTCGCGCTCGATAATTCCGCACATCTGGGGCTGGATTCATCAACGACAAAATCGTGGTTTTAGGGTATAATTTACTCCGCGGGGCAAATTTCTGCGATTCATCACAAAATAAACCCCAATTTTCGGGGTATTTTTCGGAGCATCCGATACCATAGGCTCGTTGGGGTAGAGACAGCGATCCGAGAGGTGAAGGTTTGTTTAGGATACCTGAGTGGGGAACGGTGAAGGTTCCCTATAGACTTGGAACTTCAAATTTTAACGTTTTCTTGATCCTCTTTTTTGCATTCAATATATTTTTTCAATAATCAATTCTGAAACATTTTTTTCGTTAGATGACCTTCTTTATAAACTCACTATTCCTAATGAAATGATCTGCCTAGGTCAAAATTTCCTTTGAGCTGCCTGGGAGCCAAAAAATTTCGGAAATTTTTTCCGAGCAATTTTTTAAAACTACCTGTTCTTGGCTCATAACATTTTTGTCTTTTAAGATGGACCTTTACACGGAGCTGTTTCCAGAATCTTCATGAAATTTTTTTTTGCGTCGAATAATGTTTTCAGCTTGAGAAAAATACGTTTCCAATCTCTCAGCCGATTTAATTTTATGAAATAAAGTTTCTTTACCCAAAGGCAATTAGTTTTTCGTCAATGACTTTTTTACCCGAGAAGATAGCTTTTCGGTGAAGGTTGTTTATGGAATCTCCATAATGTTCTGCATTGAATAGCGTGTTCAGTTTCAAAAAATGCGTTCCCGCTCTTCCAGCCGATTTCAGTTTATTAAAATCATTTTTTTTTGCATGAAATTATCGGTTTTTCGTCTTTTTTTCGTATATTTTTTGTGTTGGGGGACAGGCCTTTAGTTGAAGGTTGTCCTTGGAATCTCGATGGAATTCTGCTTCGACTAGTGTTCCTGGTTTGGAAAAATATTTTCTCGATCCTTCAGCCTAACTCATTTTACGAAACACCGGTTTTTCGCCTGTAATTCTTTAACCGTTGAAAACAGGGTTTTAGTGAAGGCTGTTTTTGAAATCTACGTAAAATTCTGCTTCGAATGATATATCGGGTTCTTAACTTTGCTTGCTCCATAAGCCAGCCAGGTTGGTGGACTTCTGCCAGAACTTCTGCTGGAGCCAATAATGGTCTGAGTCTGAAGATCCTTATGCGAACAGGTAATCTCACTAAAGGAAATAATGCTTTGGACAAATAGAAGTTCTTAAACGGAGAATAATCTTTGTTTCAAGGAAATCCTATCCTTATATTTATGTGGGAGGGAGCATTCGCCGACGTCGATCGAAAGTTCATTTAGCTTAAAGGCATCGTACACGATGAAAACCATGTTTGAGTTTTTGGTGTTTTCGTGTTGCTATATCCCAATAGTGACCAACTATTGCAAAAGGACCCCTCAAAAACGTCAACTTCTAAGGAAAAAACCATTTTAAGAAAACTCAAAACAAATTTGAAGTTCGCGCCCACGTCAACTTGGGATAGTTACGCGGAGAACGCAAGGAACAGTTTTACAATTCGTTCCATGACGCAGCGTCGGAAGCAATTCAACGGGGACGCGGTTCAGGTGAGCGATCGATTTTTACTTTTCCTTTCTCGCCTTTCAGCAACCTGCTGCGTCCAGTGCTGCCAGCTGCTTTCGATCGATGTCGAATTCGAAATTGACTGGCTTGTGCATTGCGCCCTACGACACGTCAAGGCACTCCCGCCGTCAGCAACCCGAGAGTTTTGTTCTTTGTAACAACGGATCGACCCCAAGGCCGGCCCCCCAAACCCAGGAAGCCTTTTTGAGGTGAGCGAATCTTAACTCAGAGACGGTTTTGGAACTCTAAACTTTCTGAGTGACATTGTCATGGCCCACTAGTCCGAATGAACGCGTAAACCCAAAAACGGTTTTCATCGTGTACGATGCCTTTAACGTTGCTTTCCCCGGAAAGACGCACGGTTCTCGTTAAAGCGAGCCTCAAAACAGTTCGACTTGGGTGAACTTGTAGTCCCTAATTTTGAATTTCAGGTGCTTCGGTCTGACCCAATCTTTAGCGAGCTTCTTCGAGATCAGAAATAGGGTTTTATCCTAGGCGACGCGCCTACCGCAGGGAGGATTTCCTGCTGAAGCCTATTTCAGGTGAAGGCAGGTCTGCTACCGGTGAGGGTGGTTTTGTTGCCGCAAAACAAACTGCAATGTGTTAAACTTGGTTGTCAGAGGAGCCCTACACAGAAGCCTTGTGTCACGGGCGCGTAGTAGTTGAGCACGCGTTCGGCGTGCTCAAACGCCAGTTCCAATCCCTCCACACAGAGCTGAAGTATTATATGCTTTCATGTGATTATTTTTGGTTCGTTTAAACCTCATCTATTTCAGATATAATCCCGCCACTGCAGCCAAAATTATGAATGCGGCTGTTTGCTTGCGCAATCTAGGTGTATTGGCGAGAGAGAGAGAGAATTTGAGTGAACAGACTAAGCATATTGAGGCTATAGAGAAATGTCAAAACAATTTCACCAGAAAACTTTTCATTAGGAAAGGTGAGATAGTGCGTAGCCGAATCCCAACATTTAAGGCAAGAAATCTTCTATTTGGGCTTCCTTCGCTACAGTCAAGAAGGAAGGTCTTTGATGTTTCAATGGCTCACAAACTTTTGAAGCTCAGAGTGAAAATCCCCTTCACACAATTTTTCCAACTCATGCAGTCGAGGACAAGAGGACCTCGTTATAAAATACGAATTCCATGGCCGAAATCTAACTACACCGCGCACTCCTTTAGCACCAGGGCCGCCTTGGCATACAATGCGCTCATGAGTAAAAATACGAACACCATGGAGTTCTCAAGCTTTGAGCGTTTTGCTAAATTAAGGCTGCTTAATAGTGGATTGACTTGATGCGTGAGCTAATTTTAAGATAAAGCCTTTTTCCTATTCACTCCTTTGATCTTGTTTGTGGTGTATCTCAAGTAATTATATTGCTGTTTTATACGGTTGTCTTAAACGTCGTAATAAATCAAATCAAATCAGAAGCAGAGAACCCGGACTACCCCGACGCAGGCGATGTGTCGAGTGACGCGATTGGAGGAAGCTTCCGAAACTCCACACAAACGCACATTGTCAAAAGGTTTTTTTGCTGCACCATGAAGAAGTCAGCATTGTACGTGTCAAAAAGGGTTTCCACTAGAATCAAGTGAGACGAGAACGTGTAATAAAGTTGTACGTGTAACGGTTTAGAGGGTTTAGAGGTTTAGACCCAGTATTTCAAGTTTACTGGTGTGCAGCTGCTTTCCGAGTTTTCTGTACAGCTCTGTCGCTCATCACGTGGGTCAGTCTTCCTAGAATTGCTGAATACCATCTAGTTGAGATGTCAGATCTGCAAATCCTACCCGATCTCACAGATAGCGAGGAGGAGGAAGACGAAAACGCAAATCCCGAGGCTAAGCGATGGAGAGACCTCATCAATGCGAAATTGAAATCTGCAGAAAAGTACCTGCTGAATGGCAACTTGGAGTCAGCATTGGAGAAATTCAGCAATCGCAGCGATTTCAGTGGTGGTATCTACGGAAACCTGGCGGCTGAACTTTACTTTCCACAATACTACTCCGCTATGTCGCATAAGATTGGCGGAGAAGGCTATGATTGCTAAAGGTCAGGTTCCTGCATCTTCAGACAAACCTTCATCGTCAAAGGATACGAAGACTAAACCAGGAAAGAAAGGAAGCTCGTCTGGCTCCGATAACCATGGAGCCACCTCTACCAAAGATCTCTCCAGTAAGGATGTAAAGGCTCTCCTCGGAAAGGCTATGGTGTCCCTTAAGATGGCTATGGAGATCTGTGATATTCACGATTTTGCACCAAAGACTAAGGCAATTTGGCCGAAACCAAGTGCTGATGCTCGGTACTGGAGGGCGATTTGCACTCATTTTTAAAGGAATCGACGCCAGGCAGTGGAACTTCTTCTGGATCTGATCACGTTCCGCCAGAGAAATGGTCTTCCAGACCTTCCCAGTTATGCGGAAATCCATCTGATTCTCGCATGTAGAGTTCGCACAATCATTTTAGTCTGAATAGTGGACGGGGCTGCGACGGTAGGTCACCCCGCGCGAATCGATATCCCATTCTCCAGTAAGGCCGCCAACCCCGCACGGCCATCCGCCTGATCCATGCGTCGGACTAGCACAAAAACGGAAACCATATTTATGCGATGGAAAATAACATCCAAATGGGCTCCGAAAAGTGGTTGACAGCGAAGGAGACAATAAAAAAAGTGATAGATGGTCTGGGAGAAATCATGTCGAATATAAGGACGATTGCACCGAAAGAGGCAATTCTGCGTCTAAAGCGCAAGAGGGATGTACTGAGAACGAAATAAAATGGAATCGCTCTTCTTCCCCTAACTTCATCGATGCCATTGACTGTGTTTGTGTTTGTTTTCTTAATCGTATTCATTGTTTGTTTCGATATCATATTATTATACCTCTAGGTTTTCATTCAGTAAGAATCAGTGCATTTGAAGGAGCTATCGCTACATCGGACTCATCGCTCGAACACCTGACTTTGTGGCTGGTTCTTTAAATGTGTTAAAATTGTTACCTCTACGAGCTGCGAGCCCGCATTCATTGTTTTCTGTTTGCGTTTAATATGTTTATATGTTTCCTTTATGATGTTATGAAAAGAAGTACATGAATAAATGTGGAAGACGGAAAAACTTCATATTCTTGTGATCGATAAACAAGCAACAACGATCTTTAAAGACAGCATACACGCTCGTAAACTTGATTGAGATAACTACGGAAATAGATTGGTATGGCCCAGATTACAACGTCTATGCATTTTGAAGTGTCAAAAACGACCCACAATGCCGCTACATGAGTTAGGAGTTGGCCCCGCTCTGTATTTCCACCCACCCTGTATTTGCGCTTTTCCTGCAACGCAAGGTTGCTGGGTCATACTCACCATTGGTAGTGTTGGTAGATTGCCTAACAAGTGAACCACACACGTCACTGACGGCGAAGATGGCCCAGCGACCCCGCGTTGGAGGAAGATGGCAAATACAGGGCGGGGCCAACTTCTAACTCATGTAGCGGCATTGTGGGTCGTTTTTGACACTTCAAAATGCGTAGGCTTTATGTTGTAAGCCATACGGCTCGATCCACATTGTTATCCTTATCACGTTTACGAGCGTGTATGCTGCCTTTAACAGACTTCAAGTAGGACACGATTAACCTATAAGAAAGCAACAACCTACAACAATTACATGGTGCTCCATAATAATCAGCGCGCAGATAGTTGAGAGCTTGGAGATGGGGTGGATCAAACACACAGATAGGTTGACTTCAATTATGACGACATTCTCAAACAAAAATGCATAACAGAGGAATCCTTGAAAAGGAACTCTGCTACGGAAAAGCCTTTGAACATACGCGCGCCTAAAAAAATGGAGTATCTTGTATCGAGCGCGGTCAACAATAACCACTAATAACACTAAGCGAAGGTATGATAAGTGAAGCCATAATTCGGGCAGGGACAGGAGCAGGACTCGGAAGCGGTGGTGGCGGTGGCGGCCAGCTCAGTGCTCTGATTTCCAAACGAATTTTCTCTTTCTGCAATCTGCGCACTTTGATAAGCTCCTTAGTTTCTCCCTGACGTAGTCGAGCCAGCTCGATTTCCTCTTCATACAGCCGCATCCGAACATCTGTGTAGCGTGAGATAGCTCGACGAGCTGTTCTGAAACAGTAGATAAATAGAATTGCGCGCGTCATACACTATACTTGCACTCTATCGCGTTAGTACGCTAAACATTTCAATCTCCCCAGCCCTTTCCACTGTCTTTGCGAGTGACTTCAATGTTCACATATTCTGTGAAGCGCCTAATTCTGACATCCAGCTTACGTCCTTCTTCAACAGAATCGACAGCAGCAGACTCATCACTTTCTCGGGCAGTCGTGAACGAAGGGCCCTCCTACTCCAACCGCGATGGACCTGCGGACGAATTCGTCACTGGTCGCCTTGTTCCTAAACCTCGGACAAAAGAGCTTTGTGGTCGCTTAAGAAGTTCAATAAAAAGCAAAAATCATAAAGAATTGCGCACAGGCTCAAGGCATGGAGGAAGGGCCGCGATTCTCACTCTGCTACCTCCAATTCTAGCGACTTTGCCTTTCTGAAAAAATTCTTGCATGAACTTTTATGCCGAAAAACCCACCTCCTCCATTGAACACTTTTGCACCATTTATTTTCGTTCTTTAATATGTCCTCCACTTGTGTCCTGGCCCTTACAGTTAGTGCAAAACCGAGGTTACTAAGGGCCGCCGTCCATTCTTCATGCAGTTGCTCTTTCAGCGTCTTCCCATTTTTGAAACCTGAATGCGCCACTTGATTCGACTGGGTTTTTTCCGGAACAGAAAAATGTATACCTCCTATACATTTTCCGTGATATTTTTTGTAGTTCTCAGGATGAACCTCCACCAGCAATTTTGAAGCTTCGAACCAAATCAGATGAAATTTTTCAAATTTTGACAAATGGGCCTTAGATCCGTAATCAGCACCCAAAACTACCCCTAGAAACAAGTTTTCAGCCCAATACGAGAAAATGTCTTTGAATATCCTGAAAATTGCCATTCTTGTACCCCTTTTACATATCTTACACACGTATTTTACACAAAGCTATAAAAATTTCCACTTTCCACTTCCAATTTTTTCCACTTCCAATTTTTCCACCACAATTTCCACTTCCAATTTCCACTTCAGCAAATCCCCGAGGCATTTAGGGGATTCGGAAAACGGATTATCTAGTCTGTGTCCCATACCTACAACTATCAACACATGGTTTTATAAAAGCCCACGGGAAAATTAAGGTAAGCCATAGTTAGCGGAAAACATGATATTTTTCAGAAGTAAGACCCACCGAAGGGTCATAGACTAAGCTGTGGTAAATCTCTAGTGACCCGTCGATTTCGATTATCACCAGCAGCGGAGCGGTGGGCCTAGGCGAAATATAATCAGTGCTAAGGAGTTCTCGAAGAAAAAGCCACCGCTCCGCGCTGTGATTAACGAAAACAAGAGTTCACTTGAACTGAACCGGGATCTAGCTGCCATCTGAGACAGTATGAAAGAACGTTCGACTTTTTAAAAAACCTGATTATTCTACACTAAAAGTGTGAGTAAAAGATTATCCACACCCGCACAACAATATATTGACCTATACGACCTCTCGCGTCCACGGGCTACCGCGACCGACCATGATTCCGAAAAAAATCAAGGAATACCTCATATTCGTCTTTTCGTATTTTTCAGTTTCAAGAAAACTAGAGTAATTTCCCAAATGCGAGGGGGTTGTGGATAACCAAAAATTTCCACGAAAATTCATTCATCGAGGGAGGAGGGGGGGGGTCGTAGCTTCGCCTGAAATCGGAGCCACGGCCTGCTGAACCCTGATCCGACCACTACAATACCGCCCGTAGGATTTGGTCAGAAAGCGAGCGAGGTCGGGTTTTCGCCTCTTTTTCGTCTTTTCTGTATAACTCGCTCCAAACTCATCTTTGAGCGAAATTAGGAAGATATTCATGATCCTGGAGCCGAGAGCTACCCAATAGTTCAACCTTTGTGGTGAATTTATTGAGAACTAAAAAGTTTCGCTGTGAGTCAGATTTGTGCTTACGGTACCATGACGGATGGGGCGCTACCGTCTCCGTCTGCGTTTCCATATGTCTACCCTACAGAGTTATTTGATCGCGAAATTTCCATGGTTCTCCACGAAATCCCGACAATGGCTACACCTTTGTATGCCCTCAACGCCAGGATCATGAAAAATCTTCCTAGTTCTCGCTCAAGGTTGACTTTAAAGCGAGTTATACAAAAAAGACGCAAAAACCCAACATCGCTCGCTTTCTGACCAAATCCTACGAGCGGTATTGCTAATATACCCCACCGTAATCTATCGGACAACGGACATCAGATTTGCGTTTGGCACTCGAAGCAACACTCTACAGAGAATATCCCAGGGCGATTATATCGTAGCGTGGAGGAAGTCATCAAAAGTTTCGACCCACAAACTTTAATTATGCTGAGGGCTGGAGCAGACGAAACTACTTCCCTTGGTGAATAAGAGTGAGTAGAGCAGCCTGCGCTTGGAGTGCGGCTTGTATTCGTAGACAGCGATCCCCACTCCGAAGTGATCGAACTCTCATGACGTGCTCAATTTCGACGGATGGATACTTCAAGCATTCTCCCACTTATTTGAGGGGTGGGTTGGAATCAAGGAATCTGATGTCCTGTCGCACGTGCTAGACCGTTACAGTAATAGAGGCTGAAAGTTGAAGAAGCTGCCTTTTTCCTTACACTCGTCCTTTTCGAGCAGGGGTGATAGGAATAGAAAGGGAAAAAAGGCACAAATGGCGAACATGCTGATATGATAAGTGATCTTTGACCTTCGCACTAAAGCTTTGTTTCACAAAAAGGCAAGATTTGTAGAATTTTAACACATTTTACGGAAACTTGATCACCAGTGAAGGGGTGAGTCTCGTGACCTCGGCAGATTATAGGTCATGCCGCACCTGTCGCTCACTTATAAACACTCGTCCGTGCGTCCGCGGCGGAATCAAAACATTTGCGGCTTCTGTTTTCCAACGCACCGGACGAGCTGTTGTAAGCGTAACCAGAGAGTTAGACCAAATTAGGGTGATCTATTTCTTAGGAACCGCTCTACCCATCTCCCAAAGTCCCGGACGTTTGGGCACAGTCCGCAATGCATCAGTGATCTTTTTCGGCATCCAAAACAGGGCATTTCCATGGCTTTGAAGGGAGAAGAAGGGAGTAGCTTGTAGGGCTTTCCAAGATTTTTATTTACAGATTTGCCTCGAAATCTTTCTCTTGTACTTTTGAGTGCTGGATTACAAACCTGAGGCCTAGTGATAATTTCCTATGAAAATCGAGTGATTTTTTTCCGAAACTTTCCTCGGATGGGCGGCATGTACAACGGTGGGTATTAAGCTCCCGGCCGCGAAGCGGCTGGAGAAGGTTACTGGTTTTGCCTCAGACAGCTCAGGATCACTTCTAATTTTATAAAGTAGTTTATAAAACCATTTAAACAAATTTTCGGCAGATTCCCTTCTGGATAAAAGTGAATGGGTCCAAAAGACACCAGCTCTCAAAATTTGAGCCGAATCGGTTCACAAATAACAAAGTTGTGAAGGCCGAAAGCTTAGGAAAAAATTGATGGTGTGCGCCGTAGGCCATTGGGCCCGTAGGCCGTAGGTACCGTAGGCCGTCACGCTTTTCTATCCTTCACTGCTAGTATTCACTGCCAATGGCGGTGCACAGGCGGTCAATTTCAGGCAGGTAAGTTGGGGGGACGCAGGCTGGTGGAAAGTGCATCTGGCTTCTGATGACGTCATCGGGACGTCATGAAAAAGTGCATCTGGCTTCTGATGACGTCATCGGGACGTCATGAAAAGTGCATCTGGCTTCTGATGACGTCATCGGGACGTCATGAAGAAGTGCATCTGGCTTCTGATGACGTCATCGGGACGTCATGAAAAAGTGCATCTGGCGCTCTGATGACGTCATCGGGACGTCATGAAAAGTGCATCCTGGCTTCTGATGACGTCATCAGGACGTCATGAAAGTGCATCTGGCTTCTGATGACGTCATCGGGACGTCAGGAAAAGTGCATCTATTTCTGATGACGTCATCGGGACGTCAGTGAAAAGTGCATCTGGCTTCTGATGACGTCATATCAGGACGTCATGAAAAGTGCATCTGGCTTCATTGATGAGGCGTCATCGGGACGTCATGAAAAGTGCATCTGGCTTCTGATGACGTCATCGGGACGTCATGAAAAGTCGCATCTGGCTTCTGATGACGTCATCGGGACGTCAGGAAAAGTGCGATCTGGCTTCTGATGACGTCATCGCGGGACGTCAGCGAAAAGTGCATCTGGCTTCTGATGACGTCATCGGGACGGTCATGAAAGTGCATCTGGCTTCTGATGACGTCATCCGCGCTGGGACGTCATGAAAAGTGCATCTGAGCGTGTGGCGCTGATGAAGCGTCATCGGGACGTCATAAGAAAAGTGCATCTGGCTTCTGGATGACGTCATCAGGACGTCATGAAAAGTGCATCTGGCTTCTGATGACGTCATCGGGACGTCATGAAAAGTGCATCTGGCTTCTGATGACGTCATCGGGACGTCATGAAAAAGTGCATCTGGCTTCTGATGACGTCATCGGGACGTCATGAAAAGTGCATCTGGCTTCTGATGAGCGTCATCGGGACGTCATGAAAAGTGCATCTGGCTTCTGATGACGTCATCGGGACGTCATGAAAAGTGCATCTGGCCATTCTGATGACGTCATCGGGACGTCATGAAAAGTGCATCTGGCTTCTGATGACGTCATCGGGACGTCATGAAAAGTGCATCTGGCTTCTGATGACGTCATCGGGACGTCGCGAAAAGTGCATCTGGCATTCTGATGACGTCATCAGGACGTCGCCAGCGAAAAAGTGCATCTGGCATTCTGATGAAGAAGCGTCATCGGGACGTCGCCGAAAAAGTGCATCTGGCTTCTGATGACGTCATCGGGACGTACTTCAGCGAGTGCATTCATTCTTGATGACGCCATCGGACGTCGCGAAAGTGCATCTGGCTTCTGATGACGGCGTCATCGGGACGTCATGAAAAGTGCATCTGGCTTCTGACTATTGATGACGTCACTTTCACGGGACGTCATGAAAAGTGCACCTCTGGCTTCTGATGACGTCATCGGGACGTCATGAAAAGTGCATCTGGCTACTGGATGACGTCATCGAGGACGTCATGAAAAGTGCATTCAGCTTCTGATGACGTATAAATCGGGACGTCGTAGTGCGCATCTGGCTTCTGATGACGTCATCGGGACGTCATGAAGAAAGTGCATCTGGTTCTGATGAGGCGTCATCGGGACGTCGCGAAAAGTGCATCTAGCTTCTGATGACGTCATCGGGACGTCCATGAAAGAAGTGCATCTGGCTTCTGATGACGTCATCAGGACGTCATGAAAAGTGCATCTGGTTTCTGATGACGTCATC